>JAEQBH010005827.1:0-265684 GCA_016808115.1 Tetrastigma voinierianum
AAACATTAATTAGGCATTTTGGAATAATTAAAACATGCAAATATAAGAGCCACTGACTTTTATAATCTAATAATGGAGTTTTAATGGTTAAGAATTTAGGTTTAATATTAAAGTAATTAGTAGTTGATCTTTATTTTTGCCAAATTATAAATTTTTAGATTTTAACTAATTATTTAAACAAAAGTGTAGATAATTTTTTTAATAATGTAACAATGCAGCCATGAAAGTCCTTACTAAGTTACAAACTATTTAATTACCATATTTATAAATTACATCACTTTCACCATAGTTCAAGCTTCATCATCAAGCTATAAATGTTGATTTACATTTTACTGACTGACCAAAAATTAAGATTACTTGGAATTTATTTATGACCTAACTTGGGAGTTCAAATAATAGTTATTCAAAAGAGTTATATGTATTTTGATATTGTAAGGGGCTTCCCACCCTCGGTTCATTGAGTGAGAGTTCTTACTACAAAGTTGAGAGGTGATGTCTTTCTCACATAGAATAATTAGCGATTAAAATATTAATACTACCAACTCCGTGCCACTTCACATAGAAGAGCGTTCGCCAATACGTCCCGGCCTGTGGCTCAGCCCCTCACTGGCGCGAAAGAAACGGCAAGTGGACATGCCCTATAGCCCGGTGAGTGGGACCACCTCGTCAGAGGCCAGGCGGCCCTACAAAAAGGCGCCAGTGGCCCCACCCTGCCCACTCTTCGTCCTTGGGGTGCCCTACCTCGACCCACCCGACGAGGTGGTCCCACTCATGCGCTATGGGGGTACGCCCCTGCTCTTGCCTCCGTGAGTACTTCGAACCCCAAAGACCAAAGTGACATATCGGAATGCAGCATCACTACCAACTGAGTTGTTTTTTGGCCGATCAAAGAGGTAGAGCACCCATGTTACTTAACCTGGGAGAAGACCACCAACCGAAATAGTTCACAGAAGCAGTGCCCCATTTCCAATACGCCCCTCGTTTTCGGGTCAGCCTCTCACTCTGAAAGTGAAGAAAAGGCATGACACGCCTTATAATTTCTTGAGCATCACCCCGCGGAAAGGGCCAGTGGGTGGGGCCCTTACAATTGGCTGGCGCTACGAGTTCAGAAGGGCTGAAGTCATTCATTCGGGACGTGATCGTAGGACTCACCTACAGATATGGACCCATGGTCGGGACTAGCCAAATTACAGAGAAATCTAGTGATGCTGCCTGGAACACTCCTGGATACCAAGCGTTAGTAGCCGAGAGAGGATCAGTTTTCCTCCAGCTCTGGAAGAGGCAGAAGACTTCATGCTTCATCCTAGTTTCAGCGACTACGAGCCGTGATTGTGCGCATGAGCAGGACTGATCGCCCCGCAGACGTGGATCCTGTTGTCAGGGACAATGCAGTCCTAAAGAATGTGACGGGTGAGAGGCGCCATTCCTCCACACCTAGTAAGTGGCTGGGAACCAATTTCGCCTTCAAAAGTTACATACAAGCACTTCCAACACGTATAAAAAGTTAGAGGGGCCGAAAGGGTCGGCTTTTCGTGACAGATCGTAGTTACGCAACAGGCGCAGTGGACCTTAGTAGACATATTGGTCGCTGACTATCGTCGAGATGGGTTGATCCACCAAAGTTGTCGCATCGAGAGACTCAGGTCGAGCGCCAGTTCAGTCGGCACCGGCATTGATCTGGGGCTTTAGAGTGTTACAGCCTCAGATAGCCAAGCATGATGTTCTTCCCTGTGGTAAGAGTCAATTCGATAGTCGGATTATGAGCAGAAATCTCTCGTATTCTACTACGGCTGAATCCCAGATCAAGGTCAGAGTGGCAGTTCACATGAAACGAAGAATACTCACGCTTCGAGTCGGGTGGGTGCACTAGTATGGTCATTCACCACTCTCGTGAGCGGTCAGTTGGTCTTTAGACTACGCCCAAAGAAGACTCATAGTTAAATCGGAAATGGCTAGGCTCGGCGTGGAGTCAAGCGTTATGTCGCCTGAGATATGAAAACACACAAGCAAATTATCGCATAGACTTAGAGTTGAGGATAGGAGCCGGAGTGACCCCAGATGAAAACACACCATCGTTATCAATGCAGACCGAGAGTCGGTTTATGAGCCTGGGTGACTCGAGGTTCGATAAAAATCTTCGAAATTGGTATCATGCGTTGCTGAGTCGCATGGCTCAGAATACGTCATGTACGGCATGGGATCGGAGCGGAGCCGGCCCATCGGATCGTCGCCGATTGTGACCTCGAGAAAGTAGCTGCGGTTACCAAGGGCCGTGCAGGTTACCGTAGCGATTACACACGCGTTGGAGTTACGTCGCGAACATGTCCGGATCATGGCGGTAGGAGACACTGCCTTGTGGAATTCGGCAACAACGCATCGTGCAGCGTACAATGGCACCATGTGAGGCATCAGATAGAGGCCGTAGATCGCTATGTCGACCGAGGTGGGAAGAGAGCTCCATCATTGGTCCCGATCCGATTAGAGACACCGAAGGTGAGCTTGATATCTATACGTTCTTCACCACGTGAGCCTACATGGTAAGAGCTATGTAGAGCGATGTCGACCCTTAGGGCCCGAGAGAGTGTTTGGACGCTGCTTTTTCTCGGCTGTGAATCCTAAGAGAGGCCAGGGTTCATGAAGGGAGCCTATCTGGTGCTTATCGACCTTTCGAACATACTCGAGGGTAGGCACCTTTGCGTACCTGTTAGCTGCTATCACCAAGATGATAGGTGTGTGTCCGCTGGCATTTAATGCTCACGCTCCCGAATACACCCGCATCCACCCCACGGGTGGATTAGTGTGACATATCAGGTCGGAGACCGGACTGGGACCTCGAGGAGGACCACAACAGGTAGTTTTGATACCGCGGACGTTTTACATGCAAGACCGTGGAGGCTAGTGAGTGCTATGGCGACTCGGAGTGGAGGAGTCGACGTGAGCGATTGTTACCTTATCCCTTCGCTAGTAACGGCGTACGCATAATGCTTGGCTGCTTAAATGGACTAGCTTCATATTTACGATAGAGCGCGCCGCCACATATGCATGTGCTATGATATTAGTCCTGAATTTCCCCGGGATCTAAATTCCTTTAAGAGTGGAGAATGTACATCTCGAGAAATTCCACTGGACAAGGGCAAAATCGCACTTCGACATAAAATCAGATCGGTTGAAAACCGAATTGATTCTCTAGATCTCGATGATAAACTGATTGCACCGTTTGAATCATCTCGCTGAATTGACGCAATTGCGAATTTTCCGGTACGCCTTGGTCGTTAGACACGCCGTATCGCGCTGGCCAGTAATTTTCGACAAAGATTTAAATACATATAACGACGCATCACACCATAAGTGATGTAAAGAGAAAAATCAATACAATGCAATGGTTCATATGTTTAACATCAAATCATATGATATACAATCATTATTACAGATTGATTTTAAGTCACTAAATGACAAAAATTGTCAATAGTGCTCATCTCTTTTTATTGTCAACCAAAGAAACGTGGGAGCCATTTTTGGGATGGCTTTCGATTTGAGAGATAGAGGAGAGAAATGCTTCCTTCTAAGAGATATATCGCAAGATCTCAACCGTCGCAGCCTTCGTACGGCAGGCCATTTCACGTATTGCGCCACGCGCGTGATCGATTCCAGAGCTTTATTCAAACTCTCAAGTATTTTCCACGCTGGCATTATTCCCATTTTTAAATGTTTTTCATGAATGCCATTAATGGTGCCTGTCATTGGACGGGTCCCAAACACGACCAATTACGCAAATATTTTCTTCGCTATGGTGCAGCCGTAATCGTGGTAGACTCACCAACAGCTGGATAAATTGAGTATTGATTTGTATTTAGTCGTTAGTTTTTATATTAGATAAGTACGGAACGGAAATCCGGTTCACTTTCATGAACCTGATTCTTCTAATATAAGAATCCAGGTTTGTGGCATCATATTCCTAAACAAAGTTCTAAAATTATATTTTTGGTAAAATAGATGCAAAGACTAACTTCAATCGTCATTAACATTACATCGCCGGAAGCTAATTTTTCATGTTTGAAATGATAAAAACTGCTGTATGATTTAATCTTTTTACGTAAATATATTCATGTTATATATATTTGGATGTATGTAGACTATTTAACTATATGACGATTCCATATATGCACTCCAATTTAAGAACCCTGCGACTATGTGGGTTACACATTTATTTGTGTCTAGAGAAAATGGTCTCTGAGGGTAGTCTAAATGTTAATTATTAGGTATCTAAACTAAAAATATCAATCGTCTGAGCGCCCAATTGATATTCACTGAGGGTAGTCCAAATAATATATCGCGAGCTTCATTGATATATATATATATATGCACGTGAGGTTGTCCAATACTAATAAATTAATAATTTCTATACAAGGCTTGTGTAAGAAGGCGTAGTAGAAATATTGCGACTCAGATCCGAAATAAGTGTGACATTCAAGCAGGATCACGCATTTGCCAATGCGTTGTTTAAATCTACATTGTATCGCACTCAGTGGTGAGTAGCCCACTTGTATTCCTCCTCACTGAGCTTTAGCTCACCCCGTCGTGGGACCCCCCTTTATTTTACATGCGCATGCGAAATACATGAGAGAGATCAAAGGTCATTCCGAGACCGAGGATTAGAAGAAAGTCAAGCTGGCTTTGATGATGTTTACATGTACTAGAATTCGAGTATTTTAATATGTATGCTGTATAAGAGTAAATATTTGAACTTTGAACTATTTAAATAGTTGTCAGATTCATACGGTGATGCTTTTGGCTGAAGAGGATTAGTATGGGCCCAAGAGGCCGCTTTTATCCATACTTATATATTGCATTTATCGGATCGTTTTACATGATGTTGGTGTTTTCAGAATGTAAGAGAGAGCCCATGAGACTCTGCCTCGATTTTTCTAAAGTGGCGCCGGCAGCCCTGCACTCCACTAGATTCCACTCAAGCTGATGGGATTGCACCACTCCCTGGCTTTGGGTGTCACAAATATTATGATGGTACGTTGGAATTACTAGTGAATATAATTATAACTACCTTTTTTAATGGATCATTTTAAATAAAAGACAAATTATTAGGAATCCTTTAGCATGGAGCTCTCATGTTCTTTGGGCACATCTAATCAGCATATATGAAAAATAGTGAATATAATTATAACTAACTTTTTTAATGGATCATTTTAAATAAAAGACAAATGATTAGGAATCCTTTTAAAGATGGAGCTTGTTCTTTTACATCTAAGATATATATGAAAAATTTATATAGAGAGATATATATATATATATATATATATATATATATATATATATATATATATATAAATTAGTTTATATCTAATTGGAAGAAAATAAAAACTCTAAAAGTTTATTATTATTGTCTATCAAAGATGCTTGTGGCATGAAAGAGACTTTACCACGTTGTTTGAACTTCTAGCTTACAAATTATTCTGTTATGGACTCATAGAAGTCACATAAAAAGGACACCAATTTAATGTACATAGATAACATTATTTCTTTCAACCACACAGACAAGATATCCAATAATGCAAATTCGATAAGTGTACATAATTTTGGAGGAAACTAAGTAAATAAGAGAAAAGTAATCAATCTAAGTATATGGATTTGATAGGAGGAACATGAGCAAAGACATTGAGTTGATTCTAGAATTTTAAGACTTTGGCTAAGAGCAAAACAAGTATAGTATACAGGTGGTGTAAATATATTGGAATAAAAGACTATTAAGATAATACTTTGAGTCTATAGGTTGTCCTTTCATTTTTCTTTGCATTTTAGGCTATATTTGATTCTTAGAAATTTTAAGGGGAAATAAAACAAAGAAGAGTAGAAGAAATAAAAATAACAAAATAAAAGTAGAGTTAAATTCAATATATAATTTTTATTTGTTGCTTCAAACTTATTTGTTATTTAATTCAACATTCATAAGAATTAAACAAAAAATATATAAGTTTTTAAATGATTTATTTATATATAATTTTCTTTTGATTTTTTCTCATAAGACAACAAACATGAAACATCTTCTTAATATTTTCCTTTCCTTAATACACATATTTCATAAATCAAATGCAACTTAAATATCCTAATTTTACCATGTCAAATCCCTAACTTAAATTCTTCCATTACTTACTCTGAATCATGTAAGTCAAGCTGCCTTACATATCATCTACTATTTAAGCACATATCAATGCTAACATAACTAAATACATTACCTCCCTCTAAAAATAGTTTTAATACCATATCAAACTTAATAAAATACATTAATTAGACTATTTTAGAATAAATCACATGTCTAATCTAATATTTCATAATTTGTATGCTCTTAGTATGGAATTTAATTGTCAAGGTTCTAGGTTTAATATCAATGTAATTGATAGCTAATCATTATCTTTTAGCTAACAAATATAACTTTTTATGTTTCAATTTATAATTATTTAAAAGACTAGATAATTTGGAGGATGATGTGAAACCCCAGAAAATCCAAGATTTTGGATAAAGGGTAAAATAGAAATTTCGGTTAAAAATCCGGAATTTTTCTAGATCTCTCGATGACGAAACGGACTTCTCCTCCGTTGAAATCGCTCATGAATTCTACTACCACGCCGATTCGCTGGATTCCAGGTGGTCTGACTTCACGTTCGAGACGCTTGCCTGATGACACATGGCAAAGATAAGGATGCCACTTGGCACCATAAAGGTGACACTTGGCATAAAAGCGATGGCTCACATCGAGTCATTACGGTAGATGATCCCATGGTCACAATGAGCCACACGGCGGACATGCTGTTATCGATTATGAAATGAAAGTTAAGGTGCTTTATGAAAAGCGATAAATTGCACAAAATGATGTTTCTTTTTATGAAGGAGGGAGGAATTTCTCCATATCTGATGACGATTTCTCCGTGTGGAGAAAAGACCAAAGTGAGAAAAAGAGAAGATGGAGAGAAATGAGGAGAAATGAAGAAAATGAAGCAGAAAAGTTATGAAGTGCCGAAAGAAGTTGAAAAGCAGTTAATAAAGCAAAAGCGATGGAAAACGCAGGAAGGTAGAAAAGTTAAAATTGGATGTATGCCGTTCTTCATTTTTGTAGAGAACGCCTCCTTCTCTCTAGGTTAGTAGGAGATCCGACCGTCAGATTCCTTCAAGACAAGAAGGGAAGTGTTCTATACCGGTATGACAACGCGCGATTCCCGGTTTTTTAGTTTCTTCAACTTCCAAGAGGTAGGATATTTTCTCCTACTTACTTTAAATTTAAAAGGCTTTATAATGGTAGGGTTGTTGTGGGAGTACACAGGCCATGTGAATTAGTTCCAAGTCTCGTGGACTACGTGGGTACGGATTTCCTATGGACCCAAGGATCGGTGGAGTTGGTTTTACTAGAAACTGAAAGTAGATAAGCGATTTGTTGGACGAGATGATAACAATGATCGGAACTCAATACGGGTTCATGCGTTTGCTAAGGGGCCGCGGAGGTACCCCCGTTGAATGGTCCCAGGACCATGGCTACTGACAATGCTATGTGGAAAATGTGATACGATGCATGCTTTTAATGTATTAATATAGCATTTTGCAATTATGCATTATATGCGTATGAATTATAATTGTCCATGGTATGTAAATGTCGCAAGGCTCATTCATGCATAACATTTCAGGAAAATGCATCGACATCACGTGATTTCAGCGCACCGGGCCACATCACTGCCTGGTGTGGGTGCAGTAAGGTTTATTCATCGTTGAGCCGTGAGTGGGTCGTGGAGAGCTCCTAGGAAAATGGGACAAAGTCCAAGGTAGATTCACGAAAGTGTGTAAATGATCAAAATGATAAATTACACGCTTCGCAGCAATGGGGGTGTGATATCCCCCCCCAGGTGAAAGTCCCATAGGTTACCACTTCGCTAGACATGAATCCGACGATAAGTTCGCAAAATGTTGAAAGGCGGCGACGCCCCACGTTGCGAACCCTGAAACTGTTTGCCCATAAAATAAAGGAAAAGAATCAAAATCGTGTTTGATAAATAAAATTGGAGGGTGTCCAATGGTTTACCACAAGGACAAGTTTTACCACGCCGCATTCCAAGTGCGAGGGAGTCTACGACAGGTCATGAAGATGAGCACAGATCTCACGTGACAAGAGAGATATCACATGGAATAATTGTACTTAATGCGATTGATTGCTTATATACGCCATCGTATATATTTGAATGAGTAACCCTTGTAGAGAATTTTCTAATCCGGGCTTTCGCCACCCCGCTGTGGGACCCCTTTCAGTACAGTATCCAGGAGCACGATACGCAAGAGAGAGGTATCTTAAGAAGAGTTTAAATGCTGCGCTGTGGTTAAAATATTAGAATATGTATAAATTTTAATAACATTTAAAACTATGCTATTGAGCACTGAAATTGTTTATGAAGATATACATGTGTCCCACAAACATTATTTTACTTGAGCTGTCTCATAATACGACATATATTTTCCAAGCAGGCCGACGGCATCACTGTGACACTCGGTTTGGGGCGTCACAGATGATTTATGATTTTTTTATTATAAATGTTTTGGGAGAAAACATCTTTTGAATGACTCTCACAAACTTGTGTAGAATAGTCATATTTATAAGTATTATCATTTTCTTACACTCATAGAAGTTAAAGTCCACCGGCATGTCCCATCAAGTTATAAATCTTCACCTACATTTTATTTAATTAATTTTAAAAAATTGGTATCCCCTTTAATCTATTCATGTTTTGGTTTAGGGAGTTCAAAAATAGATTATTATGATTCCACATGAGTTATTTCGTATTTAATATTTATGATAAATAATCTATTGGAATACATAATGACATGATGATAATCTTCTTAGTTTTAATTTTTTTTTCCTATTTTGAATGAAAGACAGATTATTAGGAATCCTCTAATCAACATATATGAAAAATTTTATACATGTAATTACTTTACAATCTGATTCAAAGACTCCAAAAAGTTCATGTTCCATGAATGGACTTTATCGTTGGAAATTGTGAGTCTACAAATTACTCATTGACTCATAAAAGTCGAAACTTTTAGAGGAACAATATATTTATACATGTAATTACTTTACAATCCGATTCAAAGATTCCAAAAGTCTATGTCTATTCATGATGTCTCATATGAAAGCGGACTTTATCGTGTTTGAAATTGCAGCCTTACGTGATTAATTTCTATTGACTCATAAAAGTCAAGCTTAGAGGAACAATATATTTAACATCATAAGGTAATATTATTTTGATTGGAAAAACACATACCTACGAAATATCCAAGAATGTAAGTGGATAAGGTATATAATTTTGTGGATGAAAAGCAAAGTAATATGAATTGATAGAAGGAACATGATAGGCACATTTCCTAGAGAGCGAAAGGTGAAGGTCCCATACACGAAAGACTTGAACTCAACATTATTAAGGCCTTTTCTTGAAGGTGTAGGCAGTGGCGAACCCATAAAATAAGTTGAGGGGCAAAAACACTAGGGTTGTGTTTGATTTATGAAAAAATACTAAAGAAAAAAAAAGGCAAAGGAAAATAATTTTCTCATGTTTAGTTGTCTAATAAAAATTTAGGTTCGTTCTCATAAAATATTAGGAAAGAAAAAATGCTTACGAAAATAATTTTCTTGTGTTTGATTGTCTACTAAAAAAATTATAAGAAAATCAAATATAAATAAAATTACTTAGAAATTTAAATAATTTAAAATTATTTAATCTTTATATTGATGAGTTTAAATAAATAAATTTGATTTAAGGTAACAAATAAAAATATTTTATGAAATTTTATTTTATTTTTATGTTCCTTAATTTTTTTTCTACTTCTACTTTTCCTTCCTATTTTCTTTCCTTTGATTTTTTCCTTAAATTTTTTCAGAGAATCAAATATAGCCCTAAAGAAAATCAAATTATAATGAAATTATTTAAAACTTACCAATTTACAAAAAGTTGGGGCACCACCCTGCATTTTGTTTAGGTAAAAGTCTGCTTTGATTCAAAACCTAGAAAATAATTGATAAAGTTAGCAAAAATAAAACAACGATAGTGGATAGAATCTGCTCTTTTCTCCATCTTTTTCTAATGGTCTTTGTTATCATGATCGAGGTCTAATGTGAGACTTGCTTTAAGGTTTTTGCTTTTCTTTTTTTTTTCTCTCTATATTGGTTCCTTCTATATTGTAATAGCACCCATTTTCTAATAACCATTTGCCACCTGATTAATATGAATGTAATTAAGATTGAATAGTTTTCAAAACTTGTATAAACTTTTTTTTTTTATATTTCAACATATTTCTTGCTAAAATGTCATAGTAACCATTTTAACAATCCAATTTCAAAGCATGGTAGGTACAAATTTAATAAGTTACTTTTAAAAATATATTTGAAAATAAATCAAAGTTTGCTTAAAAAAGAAAAGAAAAAGAAAAAAAAGTCACATTTGAAAATATTGAAAATTTTCGTAATGAGAACAGATAATAATTTTCTAATGTTGAAATTTGAACAGTGATAGGTTGGAGGTCCCTTTCCCTTTTATAGAATGTGCTAGAAATTAGTGACAAGAAAAGTCTTGCTTTAATTCTGATTTCGAAATTTCCGACCAAGTTCTCCACGCTTCATCATGTGTTCATAACTGAGTGTTCTCACCACCGCTTTTCTCACCTCAACTCACTCTCTCCTCAATTGCTTCAAAAGAATAATGTGATGTCTAGACTCCTACGCTTTGTTTTCTTTCTTCCTCTCATACCTCACCTTCTTCTTCCTCCTTCTTTCTTTCTAATTCCGCCAAAATCGCCCCTCACGGCCGTGCCCGCTTCGTCTCAATTCAAGCAATCATTTTCTATCGACAATTCCAGCCTTGGTATTGCAATGAGTATGTGGTGGTACCAATTTCTTATCCGAAACAGAGTATTGGAAGGAGGGTAGTGATTGTCGCTCATGGGATGGGTCACAGATTTGGTGATCACATGTGGATTGAGTTTCGACTCACTGTACTTGGCTCTCCGGAACTATCCATTCCAACTCTACCCTCTTCCGCTTCCTCATCTCCAAAGGCTTAACCTTGCTTTCAACAATTTCGGGTCCTCTCGTTCGCTTAGCTTGGTCGGCTCAAGCTTAACGTGATCTCAACCTCTCGTAATCTGGATTTTTCAGTCTAATTTCACCAGAAATCTCTCACCTCTCCAACTTGGTTTCACTGATCTCACTGAATGAAGGAGTAGACTGGCTTCGCATGGCTTTGATTCGGTTCAAAATTTAACCAAGTTGCAGGAAGCTTCATCTTGGAGGTATATTCATCTCTCTCGCTTTTTCCTAATTCTTGCTAAACGTCTTCTTTGATATCCCTTGATCTTGCCGAGGGACAGGGATTGTATGGGGAGATTCTCGACAATGACATTCATCTTCAAACTGAGCTTCTCGACTTACGGGGAAATTCTCCTAACCTTAGCGGAAACTTCCACGATTCTGAGAACAATCTCTTTATCGAGTTGTATTTATCATTCACAAATTCCTCAAGGGAGAGCCTCCCGCTTCAATAGGCACCCAGTTCCTCACATGCACTCTGTATCTCACCGATCACAATTTAGGTCCATCCTCGTCTCTAGAGAACTCACACAACCACGCCCTTGAATCTCAATAGTAATCATTTTAGTGGTAAAATTCCAAATGTTTTTTATAATCTTAGAAATTCTGATTTCATTAGGACCTTCTGCAACAATTTCAGCGCCGATTCCACTCATCAATTGGAAATCTAACAAACCTTCTCAGTGTTAGACTGATAATCAGCCATGAGCCATATTCCTTCTTCCGTATAAGGGCTCTTTCAAGTCTATCCTCTCGTGCACTTAAGGTATAATTTGTTCAATGGGACAATACCATCTTGGTTGTATACTTCCCATCATTGGTAGAGTTAGATCTCAAATATAATAAATTAATCGTCATATTGGTGAATTCCAATTTGATTCATTAGAGGATATTGATTTGAGTATGAATGAGTTACACGGGTCAATTCCAACTTCAATATTTGAACTTGTGAACCTTTCATATCTTCAACTTTTTTCAAATAACTTGAGTGGTGTTATGGAAACAAGCAAGTTTGAAAAACTTATAAATCTTACTTACCTTGATCTTTCAAACAACATGCTCTCGACCATATCCGCTCATTCCAACTCCTTGTTACCCAACACTATACCTAGACTTTCACACAATAACATTAGTGGAATGTTTTCATGGAACGTGGGAAAGGATACATTGAGCTACTTGAATCTCTCTTATAACTTCATAAGTGGGTTTGAGATGCTTCCATGGTCAAGTATGAGAATTTGATCTTCATTTCAACTTGCTGCAAGGAAATCCTCAACTCCTACAAATTCTACATATTTCTTTCGCCCCATAACAAATTGAGCTGGAGAAATCTCACCATTGACGGTGTGCGAGTTCCATGGAAATTCTTGATTTGTCTCATAACAACTTGAGTGGCATGCTTCCTCATTGTTTGGGAAATTTTAGCGAAGATCTCTCTGTTTTGAATGTACGAAGAAATCAATTTCATGGCATCATTCCTCAAACATTTTTGAATGGCAATTCTATCAGGACTCTTGACTTCAACAAAGAATCAATCGAGGGCCTATACCCGATCTTTGATCATTTGTAAGGAAACTTGAAGTTCTAGACCTTGAAATAACAAGATAAATGGTACGCTTCCCCATCGGGTCGGGAGCTCTTCCAAAGTCGCAAGTTCTGTTTTATCGCTCCAATCATTTCCATGGTCATATAAAGTTTTCCAAATCATATCCCCATTCATGAGCCTAAGAATCATTGATCTTGCTCACAATGATTTCGAGGGTGACTTGCCTAAAATCTATTTCAAAAGTTTGAAAGCAATAATGAACATAGATGAAGGCAACATAACAAGAGAATATATTGGGGAACATTATTATCAAGATTCCATGATGGGTGACTATGTGCTGTTGGATTCAATTTCAGGAAAATCTAAATACTTTCACAACAATTGATCTGTCTGCGAATAATTCCAAGGAGAGATTCCAGTGTATCGGGAATCTTAATTTCGAGGGCTCAACTTGTCTCATAATGATCTTAGAGGACACATCCCATTATCTTTTAGGAAATTTGAAGATGCTTGAATCATCGACTCCTTTCTTCAAACAAACTGGAGCGGTCAAATTCCTCAAGATCTAACAAGCTCGACATTTCGGCTTGAATCTCTCCAAAATCATTTTACATTTATACCAAGGCAATCAGTTTGGCACATTTGGAAATGATTCGTATTACAAGAACACAGGATTATGTGGATTTCCATTATCAAAGAGATGTACAACCGATGAAATACCATATCCCTCTCAAGAAATAGATGCAAAGTTTGAAAGTGGATTTGACTGGAAAATCACATTGATGGGATATGGATGTGGATTGGTAATCGGGCTTTCTCTTGGTTGTCTCATTTTCTTAAGTGGAAAACCTGAATGGCTTGTGTGGATTATTGATAAGAACATTCACAAGTAAAGATCAGAACTAATAAAAAGTAGCACCAGAGGCTGGTAAGCAAGAATATGCTAAGCTTTTCTACTCATTTTATTATGTTGTGTATTGCAGATAGCTTTACATTCTCATGTGAGCAAATAATGGCTTTTTCATTATAAGTAATTTTGTTAATGAAGTTCAAATAATATATATTTTTCCTCTTTTCCTTTTTATTTTTTTTATTTTTGTGATAATGCAATATTAATGAATCACATCCCCAACACTTTTCCAATCAATATACATAGTGTTATTATTTGAAAGAGTAGATGTCATATCTGGAAACTATATATAAATGTATAAATATCAAAGATTTGGGAGGCATTTATTTTTATAGAAGAGGCAAGAATATCTTATGTTTAACTTACATCTCTTTTGATTATATATTTTTAGATAATGATGATCAATCTTCTCATCAATGGTCTCCCCATGTGCTAATCTAAAACAGGGAATACCTAGATTCATACCGCTAAATGACATGATTCAATTCTTTTCAATTGGATTGGATTCCAATTGATTGAATTATTGTTCCCACCTTTATGATGATGCACTGCTTAAGGTTAAGATTATTCAGCATGTTCCTTTAATGGCACTAAGTAGTTTTCGAAACAGATTAATCTAAAAGTGAATTAATAACATATATATCAAGCATTCAATACCTCCCGCCATTGCAACCCCATGTGCCACCATCCGGTTCGAAAAGCTTTTTTAAATATTCTAGTGAAGACAAAAGAAAGAAAAAAAGTTATGAAATAAAGATAGAATAAAGGTCCCGACGTGAAAAAATAAGCCACCTCACACATGCCCCAACACCCACATGATTTCTAAGCCATACAAATTAATAATCATCAATCACTACCATCTTCTACACAGACTAATTTATATTCCACATTTACAAGACATGACGACAGATCAGGAAAGGAAATGAGTACATTTCATCTTCTACATTTTAACTTGTTAGATATATCATATCGAGAGGAAAATTGCTCGACAATAGAAAAATTTCAAAGAGGAAACATGTTCTACTACACATTACGTAGTGCTTTTTCATTTCTCACAATTGAAAGAATACAATTGGGTATAGTATATGACTTCTATCCATCAATAACTGTATATGTTTACATGACTTCTCTGGGGAGGATGAGAACCAAAATGTAAGCCGAAAAACCAAGTTTTTGATCCTAACTTATCCGATTCGCCGCCTGGGCACAACAAAGGATGAGATGTAGCGTGGACCATCACCGATTTAAGCAGAGCAAATGACCTTAAGGTTGTGTTCATCTTGTCCTTAGTTGCACAATATTATCCTCAAACAGAATAGCAATGTGTTTCCTTCCGCACACATAAGAATATTCATATGGAAGATCGAATTATTCATTTTCTTTGTGTAATCATATACCCAAAAATGTAATCAGATTTACAAGATAAAATATCTTTATCACCCAATAACCCCATTACAACAAAGAGAAAAACTTTGAGCAAGGGTACGAGTCCACGCCATGAATCTAGTCTAGAATAAAATAATAAAATTATAAAAATTTCAGACAAATAATTACTCACAATAATAACCTCGTATTTCATAAGCTGTGATCCCGATAAAGCACTTCACAAGCCATCTCGCCTTCGTAATCCGCAGAACCACTAACAACTAAGTGCTAGGAAAATGCAATTACGTCACAAAGAAAGCAAAATTCACATATGTACGTAAGTATCCCAAAGTATTATCCGGATGTTCTATCAAGACTAACAACTCTAGATGTCATTCAACCATGTGCACAATCAAGGACTACGCACTATCACCCTTTCATATGATTCTCCCTAACCTTTGAACAAAAGATGACTAGCAAGGAAACCCCAATCAATAACAACAACACCATAATACAATAAGAAACATAAGCCTAAAAACAAACATAGTGGTGACGATGATATGAAACAGAAGTGTTTCATAGAACATAAAAAGGAAAATGAGTTAACTTGCCTAAGCATATGTAAGTAGAAGATTAATGATCATAAAAGCCAAAAGGCCTATTTCTATGTTGCATAGTTAGCAGGCATGTTTCTTGTTTCATATCTAATTATGAGTATAGTGTCACGGTGGGTGACTGACTCAAGACCACAGGTGGTCACACTTTTTCAAAGTCGCATCTACACTTAAGTTTGTGAACTATAGCAATGTTTAACCCACACTCAACTCAAGCTCTCCAAACATTGGTGAGAGGAGTCTTGGAATTTTCAAATGGGTGTTTGTGGTTTATCACTATCAACAAGATACCTCAAATCTAATAGAACATATTCAAATGGATTTTCATAAACAACTTGCATTCAACACCCAGCCACATCTTTCCATGATCTTATGAATCAAACAACTCACGTGATTGTTATTAGCAAATTATTCTATTTGAACTCATTGTTATATTTTACCAATTAGTCTTATTGCATTCAACCATAGCTCGTTACATGTTTTGAGGAACTTTTCTAAAAGTGCATCTCTTATTATTTGATTGAAAAAGAGAAATTTTCTGATTTTGTAGCATACCAAAATTAAAGAGTATGCAAAATTCCATGTTAATCGAAAAGTCAGAATACATGAATCTATTTAATGTTTCATGCAATGATTAGTTTACTCCAAACCTCGACGAATATTAATTCTCGAGATCCCTTTGTAGTTTGGCATTGCACTCTTCAAGCAAAGAAATTTTATGCTTGAGAATCTAGGAAAAAGAAAAGGGAAAATGTATTCACTTATAGTACCTAAATTTCCTCAAATGGAGCACCAGCATATCCCATGAAAATAAAGAAACTCATACTGTAATTTCTCACATTTAGCTCTGCATTTTTTGCACTTTAGCTGCATGGGATCATGGTAGATCAACAAGTAGGAAAAAATAATGGGAAGAAACACGGTAAAATAATAAATAACAGTAATCTTTGAAAAAGAAACTTACAGTAGTCTTGTTTGAGCACAATTTGTAGACGTTGAAGGTATCTTCCACATTTATATTAACAGGACTAACACTTAATAACCGCACATAGAAAAAGTAGATGAACCATTGTAGAGAACATGGTAGAACAAATAAACAATGTAACTTGACCATGTTTCTGAAAACTATTTTCTATTCTCAAAAGCAAGGAGAGTACGTTTGGTTACCTTTTTTTGTTTTGAAATACATTGTAAGACCCGAGAAATTCCAATATATGGAAAAAGGGCAAAATCGTAATTTCGATTACAAAATAGTTATTTCGGTTAAAAATCCATAATTTATTCTCTAGATCTCAGATGAAGAAACGGATTGCAATCGTTGAATCGTCTTCACAAATCTAGCTAGCACGCAAAATTTCAGAAAATTCCGAGATAGCCTGGAGTTGACACGCCGAGGCACGCACGCGTGCCGTGAAACGATTTTGGCGCGAATAAAATCACATATAACACGACTCATGTGCCATAAATCGCATGAAGAAAGAGAGAATGATGAAAATGGACGGCCGAGATAAGGCCGAATGTCAAACTTAGAAAAGAAGGACATAAATGGTGCATTTTTGAAATCATAATGAGGAAAAGGACAAAGTTCAAATAGTGGTCTTCTTCCCAAGAAAAGACCAAACGTGGAAAATGGGGAGGAGATACAGGGCTTCAAATCTGATTTTTCTAGTGAGAGAGAGTCTTCTTCTCTCTAGGATTGTAGAGATCCACTGGCTTGGCTGGCCTTTCGGACAAGAAGGGAAACCGTCTGACGTACGGAGAGGGTCGCGTGGTACTAGATTTAGGAGTTTCTCAAACTTCAAGAGGCAGGGTTTCTCCTACTTGGTTTTTATTCTTTGTTTAAGTACCATGTAAATGTTTCGTTAGTTGAGGCCTTGAATGTACTGCTTGATCGGTTCAAACCTTGAACCGAAATGTTTGATTTAGACCCACTAACAGTCAGATTCATTCTAATGGACTGTTTAGTTAAATGTGTGATGAATGGGTTCCAAATATCATGTGTTGGTTTGATTGAGGCCGAAATGGTCGAGAAATAATGTCTCACAAAGTGAACTCATGATTCAGGTTCTATAGAACAAGAAATCCAGGTTCCATCGTTTTGAATGCTAGAATTTCACAAAATATAATTTAGAAAATATGGGTTTGGTCATAATTAAAATCGAATTGTTTATGCGTTGATCATTAGCCCAATAAATAATTTTGATGTTCGAAATGAGCAATTACATAATACGACACTGATTAATTTTATGTGAATATATTCATGTTTATATATTTGCATGTGAATTGGGATCGTATTAGGGACCATGATACATGACATTCCATGCACCTAACATCCTATGACTATATGAGCTGGAATAAGATGAGAAGAGTCTGTAGAAATGGTTCGGAGGGTAGACTAAAAATGTACACATCGGAGGGTAGTCCAAATTAAAAATATCAATCGTCGAGCGCCCAATCTGATATTCATCGGAGGGTAGTCCATTAAACAAGTAATATATCAATCAATGGAGCGCCCAATTGATATATATACATCTGAGGGTTGTCCACAAACTAACAAAACTATAATTCTCATACGATACTTAGGCGAGCGTGGAGAGAGTCGGTGAGGACTCGGATTCTAAGTTGGTCATGCAGACATTCAAGTAAAGATCATGCATTTGCTCAATGTATGTTTATTTTGGAGTATCAGACCTAAGACTTAAAAGCAGGAGAATAGCCTACTTAGGGTGATTCCACTATCGAAATGATAGCTCACTCCCGGCCGTGGAATTTATTATTTGTGCACAGGAGCTGATGGGGAGATTTGCTCATCATAGAGGCCACTTTAGAAGAAAAGCCGCTAGGCTTTGATTTTGTGATGTACTATGTATTAGAATTTTAGATTTTAATATGTGTTGTATAAAGAGTAAAATTTTAACTTCAGAATTCATTTATATAGTTGTTATGCTTATGGATATTGTAGTATACCCAAGAGGCCGTTTTTTATCCATATTTGTATCATTGTGATTATATCGACTACTTGGGACAAGCCATGCAGTAGCTATCTCAAGCGCAGCTTCCGCATAAAGGAGACTCTACCCACTCCTTTCCCCGGGCGGAGTCGGCAACCCGACATCCACTTGTATTCAAGGAAATACTGTGTAGTCAACTGACCTCCGAGTTTGGGCAAGCATACTATATCAGAGCTTAGGTATACGAATACCTAGGAGCTCGAGTTTGGGTATCCATCACCACTAGGTGTGGTTCAATGATAAGTGTAGGTATGAGATTACCTAGGAAAATCACGGACAAAACTAGGACACTACATGCACGTGTTTTCAGGTGTTTTGTGTGATTTGATGAAAGGTTGTGTGAATGTTCTCGATGGATGGTGTGTATACCTTTTTCATGTTATGAGTTAGAAACGTTGTGTGCTTAGGCAGATGAAGTACATATGGAAAACTTTTGGGAGTTTTACACAAGAACAAATCGAAGAATAAAATCAAAGAAATAAATTCTTGGGAATTTATTTGAGCGATCGAAAGACAAAATAAAATTTAAAATTTTTTTTGTCATATGGATGCAGTATTCAAGTTACTGCATGTAGGAAGTAGCAAGGAAGGCTACTGATAGAAATGAAAAAAATAAATAAATAAATAAATTTTATAAATTTATTTGGTCATGAGATGAAGAAAATAATTTTCTAAGGTTTTACAGTGTAAAACTGAAGAAGATTGAATAAAATAATTTTTATAAATATATTGGAATTTGTATGTATGCAGTGGGTTAGGCTACTGATTAAAGAGTAGCAGGAAAAAGGCTACTGATGATTTGGAAAAATATATATATATATATATATATATATATACATATATATATATATATATTTTTTTTTTTTTTTTTTTTGTGCAAGGCGTAAACCGACTGAGCGGGTGTCGCGACATCCTTTGCGTCGCTGACTTGGCCGAGGTTAGACTGCATGGGTCCTAGGTCGCGACATGAAATTCATGGTATGCACTGGGAAATGGTTTCGAGGTCGCGACATGACTCGAGGTCGCGACCGGGTTCGCCGCGAGGTCGCATAAGAAATGGACGTCAGCGTAATTCGGGTGGGTTGGCGATGAGGCGGTGTCGCGACTCCCGCTTTGAGGTCTCGACCGATTTTTTCGTGGTGTCGCGACATCGCATTTGATGTCACGACATGCTTCGCTACCTGGCGTCACGACATCGATTTGATGCGTTCGCGACATGTTTCTCGTTCGCTGGCGTCGCGAAGACGATTTGATGTCGGCTACGATTCGTTCGCCTTGATGTCGACATCAAGTGAGGCTGGCACTGAAAGCATGCCGCTCGGGCGTGTCGCGACAAGTGCACGCCGAAGACGCGCGCCACCGCTACCGGTTGCGCGCGCGACATGCCGCGACCGGTCGCGGCGCGCAGCGTGCCAGCCACTTCACCCACTCGGCGACCGCGTAGTGCGCGCTGCCACCGGTTCTCGGTGCGCGCACGCGTACCCAACCCAGCTTTGGCACGTAATCGCTTAGGTCATCGCTCATGGACACCGCTCGAACACTATTCATGTGTAAAAAAAAACACTGCATGATTTAATTTTCTTCAGATGATTTAACATATGAAATATTTATATTGTAATTAATATAAATGCAATACGTGGTGAATTTTTTTTTCCTGTGTGAATAGTGTCTCGAGGCGTTGTTTATATCTCGTAGATACTTCATTGAATTTTAAACTTGCAATTAGATAAAATTTTCAAAAGCCAAATTTCAAAAATGAAATTTTCTTAAATAAAATTGCCGAAAAACAATATTTTAATGAAAATAGATTGGGTTCTTGCATTACTTGTAAATGCAAGGACACTGCATATACACTGATTTATGTGTATGATTAGTGTCTCGAGGTCAGGTTTATGCCTGTAGATACCGTATTGGGATTTAACTGGCTGCGGGTTAATCGTGTGAGATGGCTAGTAGAGGACGAGGACGTAGAGGATCGCCCACGGGCAATCGGTCGCACCACCGACGCTTGACCAAACTCGACATTTGATCAAGAGGCCTTGTAGAGGCCGTGAGGTGCTGGCAATGCTGCTATCGCATCTAGCCAATGCGGGCAGATAGTCGTGAGGTCCTAGCACCTCCAAAGATTTAGCCGCACTCACCGACATTCACAGGTGAGACCCGATGGCAAGTGCACCATTGGTTTATGCAGACGAGAACGCATCGGAGGCTATGGAGATCACCCGATACGATCAGGATCGTTAGCCGCATCTGCATTTGCAGGGCGAGGTCCGCAGTACGCGGAGACGTGGGTTGTGACTTCTGTAGATTTGAGGTTATGACACGGGCGTGGTTTCGAGTCGCTCACGGGTAAGTACTTTCCGTAGACTTGAAGGCACATGCCAAGGCTCGGAGTTCCAGAGTCGGGCAGGGGCGATGGATCGTGATGGATCACGTGGGCTGATTCACGTAGTTAGCCCGATTCGCTCGATGACTACGCGGGCCACCGATCTCGCCAAGGCGAGATCTGAGAATGGACTAAAGTTGTCCATTCAAGATTGTAGACTTCGCCTATTGATATATGGACTCATGGTCGGGACGCCTCAACCATAGGCGAGATAGAGGATGCGCGGAACACTCGGGATGCGAGTGTTAGTGGCAAGAGGAAGGACAGTCAGTCTTCCTCCAGTTCAGGGAAGAGGCAGAGAGCCTCTAGTTCGTGAGGATCTCAGAGTCACGGCCATCCAGGCCAGGGATAGATGAGAGTCACGGTCAAAGCAGACAATGCAGGAGAGTTGCCAGCTAGGTGGGGACAGATGGTGCTACCATTGTCGTAGTCTGACACATGAGACTCGATTGTCTCCTGTATATCGTGATCCCGTGGCTTCGGACATCACAAACCCAGCTTCAGAAAGGTGACAGAGAGGATACGCACGCTCCTCCACAAAGACTAAGATAGGCAAGCAGGGCCGGCCTCGCTTCAAAGAGCTACACGGCACCCCACATTACTGTGCAGCCCGAGAGGCTCGAGATGTGGGCAGAGGCAGAGGACCCAGGCCCACAAAAGTGTGGACATCACGGGTCCAGGGCGTGTCTACGCCGTCACAATCACAGCTGAGTCACAGATCAACACATATACGTGCACGTTTGCTATCTCGCCTATGGGCCAGGAGCAAGATTGATTTCGTGCGATTCATTCATCACGTGACGGGCCATGAACATCGAGTCAGGGCTTAGAGGTCGAGACCTGGGAGGAGCCTTTGTATGAGTTCTCCCCAGGGACAGTATGAATAGGGATGATATGTCGAGGCTAGTGAGTTGGAGATCTCGGACTCTACCACAAGGACCCGAGGATCATGGACATGTCGTAGTTCGGATGTCATCCTCGGGATGGATCGTCGACAAACTACAGTGGTCATATCGACAGGAAGCGTAGAGGTTACCGTCACACAAAGCAGGATCGTACTCTCAGGGTATTTCGTGGGGACAAGCATGATATTTTGCCCAGATAAGATACGAGTCCAGGTCGTGGATGGTTAGCGTTGGCTAGCAAGCCTTACTCCTAGAGGACGAGGGAGAGACCGACTTAGATCTACTCCTGGGTATAGCGATGTGGATGTTTTTCAGATGAAGCACCCGACTACTCCACGTAGGGTTGTAGATTTTCGGCATCGAATTACACCTTAAGATTTCACCCATCTCTATGACTCAAGATAGATGGGCAACTTGCTTGAGCTGCAAGAACTCGGGAAAGTCCGTAGCCTACAGGAGCCACCGGACAGGTTCATTAGACCGAGCACTTCACCACGGCGTCCTATTTTATTTATGGCTAGCATGACAAGACCTTCATCGTGCATTGATTACCGATAATTGAACAGTAGTTACGATCAAGAATCTGCATCTAATAACAGGATTGATGACTTATTTGATCGGCTGAGAGGAGCAGTCTACTCCAAGATAAACTCGCACCGGTTAACATCACCGAGTGTTGTGATACAAATATCCCTAAGACAACGTTTAGGACGCGTTATGGGCACTTTGAGTTTACGGTAATGCCCTTCGGATTGACAAATGCACCAGCAACATTCATGGATCTCATGCATAGGATATTCCAACCCTATTTAGATCAGTTTGTCGTAGTCTTCGCGGGATTTATTATCTGATCTACTCCTGGCCGAGCTGAGCATGGAGTATCACTGAGGATCAGTTTTTACGCCTGTTGAGAGACCATCAGCCAGGCCAAGTTCAAGAAGTGCGAGTTCGGTTTCATCAGAGATTTTGGGACACGCGTGTTAGCATCAGATGCCTGGCCGACCTGCAGTAAGGCCTATGCAGCCGATGAGTCAGAGCGCCGGGTCGGCCTCGAGATAATGAGTTTCTGGGATTGATGGGTATTACAAGAGATTCATTGAGGATTTCTCCCAGATAGCAAAGATCAGAAGACCCAGAAATTCCACTGAATAAGAGCAAAATCGTAATTTTGATTACAAAATTGTAATTACTATTAAAATCCTTAATTTATTGTCTAGATCTCGGATGATCTAAACGATTGTACCGCTGGAATCGCCTCGCCAAATCTAGTTAGCACGTAAAATTTCAGAATTTTCGCATACTTGATTCGGTTAACGCCGAGGCATCACGGTTCGGGTGTCGTAAATCGATTTTCGATGCGACGAAAGGCACAGATAGCATGTACTCATGTACCATAAGTGGTATGAGTAGAGTAATGATGAAAATGGACGGCCGAGATAGTGCCGAATATCAATTTGGTAAAGGAGGGACGTAAGGGTCATTATGAAATTTGATTTTTAAGTTACTAAAGGACAAGATAGCAAATAGTGCTTCTTCTCCTCCAAAGATCAAGAGCAAAACGTGAGGGAACAAAAATGGGGATCCAGGGGTAGTCTATCTTTGAGAGGTTTGAGAGAGAGAGGGTGCTTCTTCTAAGATCCCGGCGACGGACTGTTTACTGGTCGACTGAAAGTGTGTTAAGGGAACGCTCTACGCGGAAAGGTGCTACTGCAGGATCTCGATTTGCGAAGCTTTGACAACCCAAGAGGTGGTTTTCTCCCTACTTGTGTTTTATTCCCATTTTTAAGTGTTTTTCTATGTTTCGGTTTGGAGGCCGTGAGAAATGTTTCGATCGGTCCCAAAACACTGACCAGTTGTTAGAAATTTCGGGGATTTTTCACCATCCGTGACTCCAAATTAGTGGGTCAGTTTGGGTCTTTAAATTTGAAAATGTTGCTTTAAATCATGCATTTGTATGAAAAAGACCGAAATGGTAAGAAATTCGGTTCCAAAAAGTGAACCGAGGTCAGGATGCAGGCTGCCCGTGGACAAATTTACCGGTTAGGGTTTCGGATCGTTAAAACGGTCCCGGGTTTGTGTGAAATGGCCATAAAGGTCCATGTGTTTTGGCATTGAAATTGTGTGAATTGAATGGCTTGGTATGTGTAGAAATTAATTTGGAGAGTTGGTCGATCAAGGAATTAATGGGTTAATGCTTAAGGTGAAAAATGACACAATTATATGGAATTAAATCATGGTTTCAGAAGCCATTGGAGACGAGATTATGATTTGCCTAATTGAGCCAATCAAGATGATCGATGTGTTGAATACATGCGTGTAATTGTAGTTGATTGAAAATATGCATATTGACATATTGTGTAAATGGCATAATGCATTTTCATATGCACTGGGTAACCTAGAATTAGGTGTGAGTGCATGACAAGGTATTTTTGTAAAAACGGATATGATTGCGAAAGGAATTTCACAGAATGATATTCGAGAATTGTCAGAGATGGTCAATGGCATCATTTCTATGAGACCATGACCGTTTAAAGCTCACCAACCAATTCACCTCGGAGGGTAGTCCTACACGAAATTTAATATTTCGGTAGTATATTTTCAAGAACAAAAGTTTGCTTTTGAAATGATTATTTTCTCATACATATTTAGTAAGTGTGGAGTTAGGTCGCGAGGACTCGTGGATATCAGTGATCATGTAGACATTCAAGTAGGATCATGTATTTACTTGAGTGTGTGTTTACTGAGCATCGTGACCGCACTTTGATGGGCGAGTAGCCCACTTAGTGGCGATTCTCCCACCGAGCTTTTAGCTCACTCCCGTCGCGGGACCCCTTATTTCAGTGCAGGAGCACGAGAAGACAATTCATTTTGAAGAAGCCAGGCTTCACTTGATGGTTTTGGACATAACCTGATTAGAATTTGTAGATGTTAATATATGTTTAGAGCAGCGTAATCAACTATTGAATGCTAATGGGAGATAATTGGAGAATAGTCATGATATCTGCTTTTATGAGTACAGTCATTTTCAGCCCAAGTGGCCAGATGGATGTATTGCATATATCGACCTGCTTGGGGACAAAACGCAGTTATTTACATGTATTGTATTCAGAGCCCTGCACAAAGGAGACTCCGCCCGATTTCTAAAGTGGCGCCGAAAATCCCGACCACCACTAGAGCTCCACGGTCGACGGGTAGTCAACTTAATTCCTGCTTTCAGCGCCACAGCAATTTATGACTAGGGGTCGACCGAAAGGGAGGTCAAGTTTTATTAGATGACCGACATAGAGGCATTCCAGAGTTGAAGAGGAGACTTACTCAGCCTCCCATCTTGATAGTTCCGCATTGTGACAGGTACACAAGGTAATGTGATGCCTCGAGGGCCTGACGGGATGTGTTTAATGCAAATTTTATGGGTAGCCATGCTCCTCACAATAAGAATCATGAGCGCACTACCCCACACACGACATGGAGTTTCTCATGTCAGAATCTTTTGCCCTCAAGATTTGACGCCACTACTTATACCACGAGGAGTTCGAGGCGCACTGCACCATAAAAAGTCCTAAGTATATTTTCACGCCAAATGGACCCAATATGAGGCAACGTTAGATGGATGCAGTTCGAGATTACGACTTCACTTTGCATTACCATCCCGTAAGGCAAAATACGGTGGCTGATGCACTCGGGCCAAGTCACGAGGAGCGCTATTAGCATAGCTTCTGAGCCGCTGACGTCGAGACCGCGGGACACACTACAAGACACGAGCGCATCGCCAGGTACATCGGGAGTTTAAGGCTACACCGCTCGCTGAGCGTAGATTGAGTCCTAGTGGCAGGACACGAGATATGTCCATCGTGGACCGAGGCAATGTAACGGGTGACGAGGGCTGGACCGCTCATGGACGGTAGTCTTCAATATAAGGACTCGCAAGTGGTTCTCAATAATCGATTTGAGAGAGGAGATTCTCGTGAGCCACGCTTCTCGACTGTAGTATCCGGGTGGCACGTAAGACAAACAGATCTTTCGTCACAAGATTATCGAGTGGGATGAAGAGACACGGGGGACTTGTTCGACGATGTCTCATGTCAATGTGTTAAGGCCGAGCACCGGAAGCCGGGCAGGCTACCACCATCGGAGGTGGTCGAGCGGAGCTGAGCACGCTTCACGATGGACTTTTGTGACTACTTTCCACTTCCGACGCCAGCCAGGCATGACGCTGTACGGTGATAGTGGATCCGCCACGTCAAGTCGGCATATTTTCTAGCCGTATGGACGACCTTCGCTGAGAGATTCACTGGCCAGACATTCGAGAGATAGTCCGACTACATGGAGTACCAAGATCCATAGTGCTCCGACAGGACCCGAGGTCACGCAAGACTGAAGAGTTTCAAAAAGGCTACGGGCACACTACGACGATGAGCACAAATACTCCAATCTCTACGATGGTCACCCGAGAGACAATACAGGAAGAGGACATGCCGCGAGCATGCGCTCCCGGATCATAAGGGCGCCTGGAGGAGCATTTGCCCTTAAGTGGAATTCGGCCACAACAACAGTTATCGGGAAGCAGTATGATGGCACTGCATTTATACATCAGATGGGAGGCCAGATCACCGTTATGTTGGACCGAGGTGGGAGAGAGCCCATCACCGGTCCCGATCCGACAGAGACACCTCCGAGAAGCGTGAGCTTGATATGACAACAGTTTCACCCGCTTAGAGCCTAGAGGAAGAGCTGGCGCCGATGTGCGACGCCGACTCCTGTGAGTTCGAGGTCGCGGACCACGCTTTTGAGCTGATGCCTAAGAGGGGCCGGCCGTCTCGGTAAGCGCGGAAGCCATCGCCGAGGTTTGCTGGACCTTTCGAGATACTCGAGAGGGCGGGAACTGGTTACATCAAGTTAGCGCGCATCGCCGAAAGCATGATAGATGTCCACGAGGTGTTTCACGCCCATGCTCCTATATACTCCATCCGGGCCACGTGGTGGATTAGTAATGCATTGAGGTCGACACGGATGGGACTTTGATGAGGGACCAGCAGCATCGGCACAGCCGTGATCGGGTTTTGCGACGCGAAGACAAATGAGGCTAGTAAGGTACTATGGAGGCACAATTGAAGGGAGGAGTCCACACGGGAGCGCGAGGACACGACGCGCCAACTATCCCTTCGTTTAGTGACGGCAACAAAGAGTCGAGTCGCTTTAAAAATTTAAATGATCGTTACATGCATGATAGAGTGCGTTGCATATGCATGTGTGTGATTGAGATTGTCCTTGAATTTCGGATCTAAATTCCTTTGGCCGCAGGGGAGAATAAAAGACCCGAAATTCCAATTTCTGGAAAAATGGCAAAATTGTAATTTTGATTATAAAATTGTTATTTCGGTTAAAAGTCCGTAATTTATTCTCTAGATTCGGATGAAAAAACGGATTGCACCGTTGGAATCGTCTCGCGAAATCTAGCTAGCACGTAAAATTTCGTAAAATTTCGAGATAGCCTGAGTTGACACGTTTCGAGGCACGTATCAGCCGTGAAACGACGATGCGAACAAAATCACATATAACACGTAATTACGTGCCATAAATGGCAAGGAGTAGAGAAATGATGGAAATGGACTACGAGATAGTGCCAATGCCAAAATCGAAAAGAAACGACATAAATGGCGTTTGAAATCTTAAATGAGGAAAGGACAAAGTCCAAATAAGGGTCTTTCTTCTTAAGAAAAGACCAAAACGTGGAAAAGGGGGGAGGAGATACAGTGGGCTTCAAATCTGATTTTTCTAGTGAGAGAGAGTCTTCCTTCTCTCTAGGATTGTAGGAGATCCGACCGTCGGCGGTCTTCGGGACAAGAAAGGAAACTCATTTAATACTGGAGAGGGCTTCACGTGGGTACGATTTAGAAGCTTCCTTCAAACTCTTCAAGAGGCAGGGTTTTCCTACTTGTTTTTATTCTTGTTTAAGTACCATGTAAATGTTTCGTTGGTTGAGGCCTTGAACGGCCGTTTGATCGGTTCCAAACTTTGGAACCGAAATGTTTGGATTTGAGACCCACGAATACTCGTGACCAGTCTCAGCCTGACCGCTCGGGGTTAAACAGGATGAATGGTTCCAAAAATCATGTGTTGGTTTGATTGAGGCCGGAAATGGCCGAGAAATACGGGTTCACAAAGTGAACCGATGATTTGTGTTCTATAGAACAAGAACGAGGGTTCACTGCTCTTCGTGATCGCACTTCACACAAAATATAATCCAGGAAAATATGGGTTTGGTCAAGTAATTAAAATCGAATTGCTTATGTTTGATCATTAGCCCAAGTGAGCTAATTTTGATGTTTGAAATGATAATTACATGACATGATTGTGTGATTTAATTTTTATGTGAATATATTCATGTTTATATATTTGCATGTGAATTAGATCAAGATTGAATTCATACATGCATTCCATATGCACCGGAACATCCTAGGACTATAGGAGTGAGTGCATGAGAAGAGTCTAGAGAAAATGGTTCGGAGGGTAGACTAAAAATGTACACATTAGAGGGTAGTCCAAATTAAAAATATCAATCGGCGGAGCGGCCCAATTGATATTCATCGGAGGGTAGTCCACAAACAAGTAATATATTAATCGTCGGAGCGGCCCAATTGATATATATACATCGGAGGGTTGTCCACAAACTAACAAAACTATAATTCTCATACGAGGCTTAGGCGAGTGTGAGAGAGAGCTCAGAGACTCGATTTGAGTTATCATGTAGACATTCAAGTAGGATCATGCATTTGCTTGAATGTATGTTTATTTTGGAGCATCAGACCGCACTCCTGGGGTGGAGAATGTACCACTCTTGCAGGATTCCACTACCGAGCGACAGCACTCTCGTCGTGGAATTTATTATTTCTTGTAATGTGGAGCGCAAGGGGAGACGGCTCATCATAGAGGCCACTTTAGAAGAAAATGAGTTGTGGCTTTGATTTTGTGGGATGTACTACATGTATTAGAATTTTAGATTTTAATACGTGTCAGAGCAAGAGTAAAATTTTAACTCTCAGAACTATCAGACATAGTTGTTATGCTTATGGATATTGTAGTATACTCAAGAGGCCGCTTTTATCCATATTTGTATCATTGTGATTATATTGACCCGCTTGGGGACAAGTTTCATGCAGGTGTTTTATCCGGGGCAAAACTCAAAGCACAAAGCTGAGACTTCTACTCCAATTCTTCAAGTGGGATCGGGTAACCCGACATCCACTTGTATTCCGCGAGTTGACAGGTAGTCAACGGACCCCCGGGTTTGGGGCGTTACATACATAGAGAATACGGAAAACACTAAATTAAGAGAACAAGAATAATTTTCAAAGAATACCAAAATGGTGTTATTTGTGTTTTCAAAAACTATTCTCATGAACCATTTTCAAAAACAAGCCCTTTGTCTATCATTCTTAAAAACTAATTTTTATTCCAAAAAACAAGGAAAACATAAGAAACATGTCTACTTATCAAAAAAAAAAAAAGAGAATATAGAAAACACTAAATCTTGAAGACAAAGAACAAATTTTATATTATTTAAAAAAAATATTTTTTATAGAACATTAAAGGTCTGTTTGTTTACAAATTTTGAAAACTATTTTTTATTTAAAAAAAAAAAAAGGAAAACATAAAGAGCAACAGGAATAACATAAAAACACTCAATTATAGAATAAGAACAGTTTTCATAAAACATGGAAATTATGTTATTTGGTTCATTAAAACCTATTCTCAAGAACAATTTAGTACAAAGAACTATAAGCACCGATGAAATATTCTCTAAAGTAGATTAGAATATCAAGCATTAAATTATTTCTAAGGAGGACAGGAAAAAATTACCATTAATAAAAATAAAAGAAGTACATGGCGTAAAAAACACATTATGAAATAAGTCCTATCCTATGACAACAAAGCCTAAGCGCTAAGCAAAATGCTTAGAGGAGTCAGGTGGGCCAGCCAAACGCAAAGCTTGAGGTTCAAACTCACGCATTAATTGAGAATGTTGAATTTTCTAATGCATTTGTAAAGTTTAATTTTTTTTTATCTTTAAAAAATGAAAATTTGAAAATATATGAATCTTTATATAATTTGAATTTTATTTTCCAGAGCTCCCAGATCTTCATTGTTTTTGTCTTGAAAAGGCCACATTGGTATGAAGGGCAATTTTTGCCTCAATAGTTATTTTGCTATTCCGTGTTATGTTTTTAATATTTTTGTTGAAGATCTCACATGTTTTGAATCATTTTAGGGATTTGTTTTTACTTTTTATTATTTATACTTCTATACCTTAATATACCCTCCTTTAGCAAGTATATCCATATAAAACAACAATATAATTTAGAATATTTTGAAGAACAAACTATTATACTTTACAAAAAAATCTGAAAATATATAATATATAATTTAATTTATAGTTTTATTTTTTTATATTTGAAAAATTAAATGGAAATAATTGATACTAAACTTATTTTATTTCCATATATTTCATTCTTACTATTTCATCAACAAAATAGAAATTATATAAAAGGTTTTATTAGGTATGCATATTAAGAGAAAATAGTGAACAAATGATATTGTTAAATTAGAGCAATTAGATTATTTTTTTATCAAAGCAATAAGACAATAAGAAAATAAAATTGAAACCACTTAGACAATTTAAATTGAAGATAATATAAATGAGTTTTAATTGAAGTAGGTCTCTACATGATTTTGATCATATTGACGCCCAAGTTTCAATAAAATAAATTCACGATTGATGAGTTTGTTGACTTATTTTTGTAATTTTAATTTTCTTAAAATTTGAAAATATATGAATCTTTTTAAATAATTGAGTTGTTATTTTTCTTACATTTTTAAAGTTACCAAATTTTTTATAGTTTATTTTCTTTTATTTTATGTTTATTTTCTTTTATTTTATTTTTAATCAGTTTCATATGTTTTTTTTTTTTATCCAAAGGGTGGAAGATTTTTTTATTTTAATTTTATTTTTTTAAATTTCAAAACAAGCCCTTTCCGCAGTGAATCATTTGTCCATAAATTGGAGTGTTCTCACCACCATTTCTCTCATTCTCTCAGCTTTTTCTTTCTTCCTATTTCTCTTTCTCTAATTCCACCAAAAGTCACCAACCATTTTTTGGTCATTCTTTTCTTAGTACTTTCTATTGTATTATGGAAACGAATAGTATTGCTTCAGAAATATTATCAAACATGTTGGGTGGAAGTCTTCCTCCCAAGTCTTTGTTATTGTTTTATTCCCAAAATGCCTCCTCAGAACCCCTTTACTCGTATTTGACTTCTTTGAATGAAGAAATACAACCCAGTAATGGAAATGGTTGCTAAAGTGTTCATATCACGCTTTTTGTTGGAGTCTTTTAGTTATTTTCCAGTAATGCCTTGGTGGTGAAATGGGAAGATGAGACCTGATACGAAATCAAGAATCGTGAAGCGTCGCGTCTTTTGTAGGAAACATAAAGGAGATCGATTCTGATCATGATTGAACTCATCCATTGTACACCTGGCTTGCTTCGCGCTCTTTTCCACATTTTTACGACGGTGTCAAAGAGCGGAAATAGTGGATTAAATTTTCCATCTTTCTTTTTTTTATTTGGATTCACTTTTTTGTGTATTACGTTCTAGTATTCGAGTTCTCATGTATGTCGACCCATCCTACAGATTGAGTTAGATTCTTAGGGTAAGTCTTAAAGAAGTGGCACCTATTATTGTTTTGATCAAATCTGTAAGGGATAGCACAGTGGTACCAAGCTCAGGGAGAGACCCTAACGAAGATCGACGATAGATGGGGGAGGAGATGCAGCAGCCAAATTTTCCCACTCCACAATTTCTTGTGGTGTGTATCCCTCACAGAGGGAATTGGGAGGTTTGTGATTTGCTCATACTCTAGATATTTCATAGGGACCACCTATACCGGGGGCCATGGAGGCAACCTCTTAGGATGGCTTTTTTCCTACTCGCACCAACTCTCAATGAAGCACCACAATGATAGGTACTAAGCCAATAGGAGAGCCCAACCAAGACCAGTCTTATGAGTGGGAGAACCTTTAGACTTAAGTACCATCCACAATTCTTGTGAGGTTGTGAAATATTGTCCACCCTTAGAGTCAACTGACTCAAAAATCTAGATAACTTTTTTCCTCCAGGACCTGAGCAAGATTAGCCCTCTTGCAGGTAGCCTTTTCCCACTACGTAGCTCTCAATAGAGAAGCACCGGGTATGGTACCTCGCGCGGGAGAGTCAAACTAAAGGCCGTCGATAGGTGGGAAAACCTCCATCTTAAAGAGTACTACTCCACGATTTGTGTGGAACCCGGATCGATCTTTAATTAGCCAAAAGACGGCTTTAGACCACATAGGAAAAATTATTATCTACATGAAATTTTTTGAGCTGACATTTTAGTTTATTTATTTGATTTTCAAGATAAATTTTTATCTAATAGTTTTTTACGGTCAAGTATTACCCAGCCAGTTGCTCCCACTTTGTGGCAGGGCAATTTGAGTTTTAGAAGGCTGACAAAGCGGTAAGTGCTATAGTCTGATTTTTACGAGAAACTTAGATTTTTTTCTAGATAGGATGAAAAACAGAGGATCCTTATTGCTTCAGTTACTTGCGGATTCATCTCACGAAATCTAGTTACCCAAGCAATTTAGTTGAATTAGAAAACTTGGAGTTAGGTGCACCACGATTTTCAAGAGATTGTATCGTCACGGTGGACCACTAAAGCGGATTTTGGAGAAAAAATCTTGTTTTTGGGAGAACAATTTAAGTAAAGTTCATTTTTAAAATAATTTGAACTTAAAGCGGGACGAAATGGTGTTTCGGGAAGAAACGAGGCCAACCGAGATAGGTTGCGGACACGTGGCAGGCATTGGGCCACCCAGGGTAGGGGCTTGGGACAGGGAGATCACAGTTTTTGCTGGGGGTGTGTGGAAAGTAAGAGACAACAAATACGGAGAGAAAGAAAAAGAGCATTCCAACCTTCTTTCTCCGATCCTCAAAGTTTCCAACTTTTTGGCCCAGAGATTCGCCAAAGCGAGCGAAAGTTCATCTACTCGACGAGAATACGTAGAGTGGGTGTGTCCAAGGAGGATTTCTGAGAAGATCAAGGAGGAGATTCCGGAAATCAAAATTTTGAGATGGGAGATGTTCTTGAGACCGATTCTACTACGCTCAAGAGGTGGGGTTTTAGCACGGTTTAGAATTCTACCTAAATTGTTTTGACTGGTGCATTTTTGTTGTATTAGAAATTTGTTGCAGGGCCAGGTGGCATTTATCTTTGTGGCCAGGAGATTGTTTTTTTTACGTGGGAATAAGAGTGGAAAGTTTTTTTATAGCTCTTTAGGGGCTGTTTGGGTTGAAAAATAAGGTTTTACGACTCCTTAGGGGCTGTTTGGATTGAAAAATCTGGTTTCTAGGCTATTTGGATTGATTTGTTGGGTAATTGTTGGCTTAATTGTGGAGGAGTTGGTTTGAGTGTTGGTTTTTCAAAGATGTAAGAAAAAAAATTATAATGTAGGTGAAGTTGAGAGCTGCAGTAAAATTTCTACAGACCCTTGTCCTTGTTTTTGGCCACTGGCAATTACGGACCTTAAAATTGGATGATTCTAGTTGGGTGAAAACCTAAGAACAAGAGCTACAAATGTCTCTGAGGGGCGAGGTTTAGTGTAGCGCCCCAAACCAGTGTCAGTTGACAACCCGAATCAACATGAAAAATCACATACGTCTAAATGCTCCAGCGGACCCATATAATTAAAAATAGCCACTTGGGCCACTTGCACCCAGCCGCACCTGTGAAAATACACCCGACTATATTCCAATAGTTCGGGGTTTATAACATTTCTCTTAATACAAACACATATTAAAATTACAATTCTAATGAATGGAAGCTATACAAAAACATCAAAGCCACAGCCGACTTTCTTCAAAATAGGCCTCTAAGATGGTCGTCATCTCGACGCTTCACAATACATGAAATGTCCCACTCGGCAAATTATTTATTGCACAGATTAATTAGATTAATGGGACTCTCCCAGCTAAAATTTTTTTTTATGTACGTGTTTCTGAATTTAAACACATTCGAGTAAATCGTGATCCTACTTGGAATGTCTACATACTAACCCATGTCTCGAGTCCTCAGGCTCCTACACCTTACTAAGCTGAAAACACCATTTCAAAACAAAACTTGTTGTTCGAAATACCAATTCGATTAAAGAATTGGACTACCACTCCGGTAGATGTGTTGGAGACAGCTACAAAACAGTTGGCTGAGTTTCCTGGCATGTGTTGAACAGGACATGCCACAACTATAGAAGGCGTCATCTTAATCTTTATGACATTGGGGTAGTTTCTTTCTTTTCGTATCATGCGCTCACACTAATTTCTAGGTTACCTCGATTTATATGAAATGCATTATGCCATTTCTTCAATTTACTTATCGGCCTTGTCCAAATAAGCATATATTCTCAAATTTGCAATCCTTACCAACACCCAAAATTAAGCTCACTTGAGCTAAACACAGTCCATTTCAATGGCACATACACAATTATATTCCATATAATTGTGACATCACTAACACATAAAGTTCGTGCATTAACCTATCCATTCCATAACTCAGAGCCTGCCTTCACTTCAAACAATTTCATACCTTTATGCATGGTTTTTTGGTCGATTCTTTAACGAGGAATTTGTTTTTTAACGATCGCGGCAAGCTGACGACCAGAAGATGCTCGGCATCGGTTCCACTTTATGAACCGAATTCCCGCATAACGTTTCGACCTCATACATCAAAATATAATTTATTTGCATAAATTATGATGGCTTAGCTCAAACAGTCCGTGGACTATTAAAGCAGACTAAAAATTTTAGCATTTAAGTTACTTATGTAACATACTACTGCTTTTACCTGTATACTTTGCCTCATATAACTATATATGTCTTTGTATTACACAGTTTTGGAGCCCAGATCAACTGACCCTCCATGGCCTCAAATCCAATGAGCATTTGCAGGCATGGAAGTCCCAGGTAAACCAAGTAGGAAAACCCCTATAACAAGTTTTTTGTTGAAACTCCACGAGAGCAGGTGCCGCACGTAGTCTGTAGTAAGGCAGCTTTCCTTCTTGGCCGAAGAATGACGGTCGACCCGGGATCTTAGAGAGAAGTCACTCCCTCTCTCTCTAAAAAATCACAAAAAACCTAGCCTCTGTAAATGTTTCTCCTCTCCTTCACGTTTTCTATTTGGCTCCTTAAGGAAGAAGACCACTATTCAACTTTTGTCTTTTTTTTTTTCCTCATTAACAGCCTAATTAATACCATCATTGTCCCTTTGCCCGGATTTTGGCACACTCATGGTCATTTTCCATCATCTCTCTACTCATGCAACATGTGTGTCACATGAATTACATATAGGTGACTTTTGTCATCACGTGTCGTTTGCGGCACCAGATACTCGGTGCCTCAGCCGTGCAAGTCGGAGCTATATAGGTCGACAATTCGACGTGTTAAATAGTTTCAGCGAGGCAGATTCCCGGCGTGAAATCAGTTTTGAAATTAATCTGAATCTAAGATAAAATTTTTATTTTACCAGAAGTACGATTTGCCATTTTCGAAGAATTTGGAATTTTTCGGGTCTTATAAATCTGCTCCCCAAAACACTGAAAATGAGTTTGGTAAGATCTTATTCTATCCACTACTTGGGAGTAGTATTTGGACCATATATTGGGTTTTCTTGGTCCAAATTATCAGCGAAGATCAAAATCCTATTAAAACTAGACACCTAGAATAACTTTCATGAAGAAGTATGGTCACATTATGTCTCTATTGTTCCACGAAATTCATCCAATTGAGAACCTGGCTACCTAGAAATTGACCAGCAATCGAATGTTTGTATATCTCTTAATTTAAAGGTCCAAATGACTAATTTGTAAGCCTTGAGAAGCTTGGGCATAGGTGAACATTTTGTTAGAAGATCACTTTGTCTAAAAACCTCATTTACAGGGTCAAAATCGTAGTAGGAGATGGACTTGGGATGTGCCCTTAGGGACTGTTTGGCTACGTTAAAACGACTTAAATGTCATTTTGTATCGATTATGGCCAACAGCGTAGTCGATTATTAATGAGTGTTTTTGTGATTTGTGTGTAATATGTCCCAAAGTATTTTAGGGAATGTTTGGGATTAAAAAGATTAATTCGGTACTAAGGAGCTTGTTTGTGAGATTGTGATAAAGGCTTGTTTTGGCGGCTTTCGCCAGTGAGTTTGAGCACGGGTTAGGGGTTGAATTTGTTGTTGTGAGCACCACATATGCCACTTTTTGCTAAGATTAAGTGTGTTGTTATGATATGGCCAGCATGTTTATTGTTGTGGTTGGTGAATGTTAATATATGTATTCTAAATGTAGTAACATTGTTGTGAATGTTTAATTGGAAATTATAAGCATGTGATATAATTGTCCAGTATACAAGGTAAATTGTATGTTTTATATTGTCCATATGACATCTATTACATTGCATCATGCATGGGAACATCGCACTTCATGGGTGTGGGTGCATAGTTGGAATCTAACACCACAATTGGTGATTTGGTGCGTGGGCCAGCTACCGTTGGACGAAGTCCAACAGAGTCGCATGGTTGTATAAAACGAAAAACTTGTGTCGGGTAATAGCAAGAAGGGCTAGACACTCCATTGAGTGAAAGACCCGAACTGGTTTACTACACTTTGACGGTGAAAGTCCAAAAAAAAGTATAGACGGTGTCCGGAACCGACGGTGAGACTCTAGAAATTCGCTACCCACAAAAAACACAATGATTTTATAAATGAAATGATCATTCAAGAAATGACATCCAAAAAGTTTTTGGTTTGTAAAAAAATGATTTTGGTTTCAAAAAGGATCATTGGATGTTATCCATCAATGACAGTTTTTATCACACATGGGCATCGCATTGTGTGGTGGGAGTCAATAAAGACTCGGGTGTAAATTCGATGAGACTTCGGGCATGGTGCATGAGTGACTCTCATCTCATTTCATGGCATAACATGTAGAATTCCAACCTAGGATTACATATTCCTGTTTGGTATTGTGATGTCAATGTGATTGTTAAGGTGAACATTGCATGTGCACTTAGGTGGGGAGTAGCCTCTGTAGGAATTACTCTACTGGGCGTGGCTTACCCTATATGTGATAACATTTCAGGGACAGTAAATGCGCCGGTCAGGGTTCTCATCAGGAGGCTGCGAGTGAAGAAATCGGCTTGTGGTTTTGTAATCATTTTTGTAAAATGTTTGAAGTAAATTCATTTGGACATGTACTAATGTATTAATGAGTGAAAATAAACTCATATGTAATTTTTATGTAAAAGGGTTGTAATTTTTACTCATAAATAGACCCGAAGCGGTCATTGTGTTATATTGGGCCCCAGATGGGTCATATGATTATATAATGTATAGGTTGGGAATTGGATAAAGCTCCCCGTACAAAGGAGACTATGTCCAATTTTTGTTAAATTATGGATCCCGGTAAATGGGAGACACGATGTGGGATCGGGTTACTCGATAATTTACAGGTTTTCCATGGGTTGATGGGTGATCAATGGACCCCCCGGATTTTGGGGCGTCCGCGACAGTATCGAGTCTAGGTATCACGTTACCTAAGGCTTGATGGGCATGGGTCTAGAGCATTGAATTCATTATTCATTTAATGATTGGTGGTTAATATGCTACATGATTGTGTGATGTGTGTTGTGTGAAAGATATACATGGTAAAGTGTATATGGAAAAAAAGGAATATTAGGGTTTTTTGGTAATGAAACAAATATTATAAATAGCGAGGCAAGCCCAGGGTATCTGGTTATAAACAAGAAAGAAAAATTCCTACCACCCACAAACTTGGGAAAACTACGGGATGCACATTAATAAATTTACAACGGAGTACTCCTCGTTTCAAGTGGCGACCCGAGATGTGATAGAGGGGAGATGAAGAAGTGTTTAATCACATGTGAGGGAGAAGTTTAAATTGTCAAGCGTCCTCTATTTCTTTCCTTCCACCTTGCCCCGAAAGAGGCTAGATAGAGCACGCCTTCCACGGCTTCTCGGCTTCTTTTCTTATAGGAAAAGTCTACCATCCCATCATTAAGTCCCTTTGTCAAGTAGTGGGCAAACCCGTTTCCATTCACGACAAAGCGTGAGAGAGCCCGAGAATCTCCGGATGTAGAGGCGGTCACGAGGAAATAAGTGATCTAAATTTTCCTCCTCCTCTTTGCACATCGGGCATCTGGGTGTAAGCTGAAAACCCCTTCTCTTTAATTAGTCCCCAGTCAGCACCTTTCCCCACCAAACCTCCCAAGTGAACACGCTTACTTTAGGAGGGACAGAAACGTTCCAAATAGGGCCTAGGGTGATATCAATACCGTTCCATTTTCCCGTGTGCATATAATTTGCCTTGGCCCATTATCTGGCCTTTCTTATTCATCATAAGATTTTGTCCTCCACCCTTTGCCTCACATTCTCTTTGCCAGATAGAAATTTGAGTTAGCCTTTGAGCTTCATCTAGCTCCAGTCATTAAAACGATCTGAAGAACCTTTAGAATTCCACCACCTTCACCCCTCAAGAGACTCACACTTCCCAATGTTTTCCTTTTGATCACGATAATTGCATAAAGGGTTGAGAGGCAAATTCTGAGCCAGTTCTCCCATTCCATTTATCTTCCTAAAATCGTATTCGTCCCCCGTTTCGGTACCCAACTTCGCGGTCATGTTTCAATTGTGCTTGATGTCCTTCCATAGACCCGCTTCCCAAAACTCCCATTTGGTTCCTTCCAAAAACCACTCCCCCAGCTTCTGAACCATACTTTGCGATCAGTTTCTTCCATGGGGGGATTATCTTACGTGGCCGGAGTCTCGATTCCATTTACAGCATTGATTTGTTGATTTTCCTAGATCTTCTTACTCTCAGCCCACCACTTTCTTTGCTTTTGCAAACCTTGCCCCAATTCACTAAATGAATCTTCCTGTCCAGGTTTCCCCCACCCCAAAGGAAGTCCCTTTGGATTTTTTCCAACCTCAACTTTACCCCTGTAGGCATTCTGTACAATGACATTGTATAGATGGGCAGATTAGAGAGTGTGCTCTTAATCAAAGTCAGTCTTCCCCCTTTTGATATGTATTGTCTTTTCCAAAGCGCTAACTTTTTTCTGAACCTTTCCTCCACCCTATCCCACACCTGAATTGATTTATGCTTCATACCAAGGGGAAGGCCTAAGTAAGTGGTAGGCAAGTTCCCTAACACTTCTGACCAGTCCGGTGACGAAGATCTTGAGGTTCTCCACTATCCCTACCAACATAATTGAGCTCTTTTGTAGATTTATTTTTCGGGGCCAGAAAATGGCTGAGCATAGCAAGACCCAACTTAGATAGGCCTAGCTTGCTCCCTAGTGTCATTGCAAAGACCTAAGTGTCGTACGTAAACAACTGAGTGTGATCTTCAGCTCCTCTTCACCCTTGCTGATCGCAATATTAAAAACTAGTCAGGGAACCCCCGTGGCAGCCTTATCTACTAGGTTGGAGAATACTTCCATTCCTATGACAAAAATATATGGAGATAGGGGGTCTCCTTGCCTCAACCCCCTAGTGCTATTAAAAAAACCTTCAGGGCTGCCATTGATTAAAACTGAAAAAGATGTTGTTGTTATGCATCGTTTGATCCATCTGATCCTTTTTGTTCCAAAACCCATTTTTTGCATCACCTTTAAAATGCAGTTCTAGTTGATTTGGTCATATGCCTTTTCAATATCTAACTTGCACCTTACCATTTTCCTTCCTTTTCGACATTGTATTAATGACCATTGCCATCAAAGAAGCATCCATGATCACTTCCTTGACAAAAATTTTAGGCTTTATTTATCAACTTATGCATAACCTTTTTATTACCTTTAGCAGGACCTTAGCTATAGCTTGTACAAACTTCCCTGGCCCAGTTGGCCTAAAGTCCTTGAAATCCTGCGCCTCCCATCATCCCACTTTTTTTTGGCACTAGCACAAAAAAAGTGGAATTAAGGTTTTTAACAAACTCACCGGAATCATGGAAATCCTTAAAAAGCCTCATGATATCTTCCTTAACCATGTCCCAGCTAAATTACCAAAAGGCCATCGTAAAGCCATCCAGACTTGGAGCCTTATCCCCATTGAGGTTGCTCAGAGTTGTGAAAACTTCTTCCATTGTGAAGGGCTTTTGTAATTTGGACGCCTCATCTTCATTAATGCTTTGGAACGTCAGACCATCTATATTTGCTCTCCATTCTCACATTAAGCGGTGGTGACTTGAAGGCCCCCACAATCCCACGTTTTAAATCCACATCCTCTGTTACCCAATTCTCATTTATCTTCATCTTAATTATATGATTCCCTCTTCTGTGAGAGTTCGTCATTCTATGGTTAGAAAACATGACCTTAGGGGTTCGGGAAAAGAGTGAACCGAAAAGTTTGGAATGTTGAGGTCTATTAGTGGTTGGCACATGCGCTACTAGTTAGACAAGGAGAGAATGTCTAGTCGCATTCCAGCTAGAGGGTAAATCCCTAGTATGGTGGGATTAGATTGGGTCAAAGCCCTAAGGAACTTGGAGGCAATGACATGGGAAGAGTTCTGTGAGCTCTTCATGGACAAATATTTCCCGTCGTTTTCCAGACATGCAAAAGCTTGGGAGTTTCTAGAACTTAAACAAGGGACGATGACAGTGCTTGAATACTTGGCTAAGTTCACCGAATTAGCCCGTTTTGATGATGATTACGTGGCCATAAACATGGCTGAGAAGTGAAAAGTTGAGGATGGTGCGAAATTGTCCATCGGGGTAAAATAATGGGACTTCTTCTGAGGACTTGGACGGTGGTAGAGCGTTGGAACATTGAGAGGGAGGGTGGATGGCGCCTGGAACATCACGGGAGGCGAATCTATTAAGATAAGTGGAAGATTTGGGCTTGGAGGTTAAAACCTTGGAATAGCCACTACATGTGAGTTCTCCCTTATGAACTAGGGTGAGCGTTGATAAGATATGTCAAGGTTGTGAGTTAGAGATTTCAAGGATTCTACTCATTGTGGACCTTAGGGTCATGGACATATGGGAGTTTGATGTCATCCTTAGGATGGACTAGTTAACAGCACACCGAGTCGTAATTGATTGTGATCGTAGGAGGGTTGTGTTATGTTTCAGGGGGATAAGCACGATGCTTTACCCCAAGTTGTGAACGACTCTAGATGTCATGGGCAGTTGATGGGTTCGCTGGCAAGCCTTACCCTGGAGGACGAGGCGAGACAAGAGTTGGGTCTACCTTGGGCAATTTGTGAGTATGAGGATGTTTTTTACGACAAACTACTAGGATTACCTCCGCATAGGGATGTATTGCACTTGGTACATCGCCTATTTCTATTACTCCACATAGAATGGCGTCTATTGAGTTACAGGATCTCAAAGTCCAATTGCAGGAATTGTTGAACAGGGGTTTTATTAGACTGAGCACTTCACCTTGGGTCGCTCCGGTGCTGTTTGCCAAGAAGAAGGACAAGACCCTTCGGCTATGTATAGACTATCGGCAATTGAATAGGGTTACTCTCAAGAATAGGTACACTTTGCCGAGGATTGATGATTTATTTGATTAGTTGAGAGGGACGTGGGTTTATTCCAAGATAGATCTCCGCACTGATTACCATCAGTTGAGGGTTAAAAAGGCAGATATCCCTAAGACGACGTTTAGAATGCGATATGGGCATTTCAAGTTCACAGTGATGCCTTTCGGATTGATGAATGCTCTAATGGAATTTATGGATCTCATGCATAGGGTGTTCCAGCCCTACCTAGATTGGTTCGTTGTGGTCTTCATTGACGACATCTTGATGCCTCCCGAGGTTTGGGAGGGCATGGGGGGGTCAGCGAGAATCGTTCTCGAACCTTGAGAGACCGTCGGTTGCGCGCAGAATTCAATTAGTGTGAATTTTGGCTTACTGAGGTGAGATTCTTGGGACATGTGGTATCAGCTTCGGGTGTATCCGTGGACTTGGAGAAGGTTGGGGCAGTTATGAATTGGGAGAGACGGAAGTTAGTCTTCGAGATCTGTGAGTTTCTTAAGTTGACCGGGATGTTCGGGAGGTTCATTGAGGACTCTCTCGGTTCATTTTTTTATGTGAGATTGATCGGGAAGGAGGTCAAGTTTGAGTGGAATGACTTGTGTGAGATGGCATTCCAATAATTGAAGAGGAGGCTTACTTCATCCCATATACTAATAGTTCCAGTGAGGGGACAGAGGTACACAGTGTATTTTGATGCCTATAAGGAAGGACTGGGATGTGTTTTGATGTAGTCCGGGAGGGTAGTGGCTTACGGTTCTCGCGGTTAAAGACCGCAGTAGAGGTTACCCTACATGACATGGAGTTAGCGACCATTGTCTTTGCCTTAAAGGCTTGGTCGCGACTATCTATCTGATGGCTTGAGTTCAAAGGTGTTTCGGACCATAAGAGTCTGAAGTAAATTTTTACACAGTAGGACCTCAACATGAGGCAGCGCAGATGGATGGAATACCTCGAGGACTATGACTTCACTTTGCATTATCATCCCGGTAAGGAAAATGTGGTGGCTGATGCACTAAGCCGGAAGTCACGGGGAGTGTTGGCTAATGTGGCTTCCCAGGAGTCGTAGATCCTCGAGGTTGTTAGACAGTTCATGCTGCACTACAGGGGATAGACTTAAGGTGCTTTAGGGAGTTTAGTGGGTACGCCATCCCTACTAAGCAAAGTGATAGAGTTCCAGGACCGAGACACAGAGTTATTGTCCTCTAAGGACCGGGTACAGTCGGATACAGGTGACAAAGGCTGGGCCATTCACACATATAGAAGTCTTTGGTATAGGGGACAGGTTGTGGTTCCCCAGTCAGTAGATCTAAGAGAGGAGATCCTCCGGGGGTTCCATTGCTTCTGTTTTGCTGTGTATCTAGATGGCAAAAAAATGTACCATGATCTTCGTCGCCATTATTACTAGAGGGAGATGAAGAAACACGTTGGGGACTATATTCGTCGATGTCTCACGTGTCAACAAGTAAAGGCTAAGCACCAAAGGCAAACGGGATTACTCCAGCCCTTGGAGGTAGTTGAGTGGAAGTGGGAGCATGTCACGATGGATTTTGTGACCCACTTGCCATGGACATCACAAAGGCATGACGCGGTGTGGGTGATAGTGGACCAGCTTACTAAGTTAGCATACTTTTTGGCTGTGTGGATGACCTTCACTTTGAAGGAATTTTGCAGGTTGTACGTATAGGAGATTATCTGATTGCATGGAGTGCCAGTATCTATAGTGTCGAATCAGGATCTTGAGTTTACGACTCACTTTTGGAAAAGTTTTCAGCAATCCATGGGGACACAGTTGATGATGAGCATAGCTTTTCATCCCCAGATGGACGGTCAGTAAGAGAGGACCATCTAGACTTTAGAGGACATGTTACGAGCATGCGTCCTTGATCTCAGGGGTAGTTGGGAAGAGCATTTACCCTTAGTGGAATTCACATACAACAATAGTTACCAAGCGAGCATACAGATGGGCACCCTATGAGGCATTACATGGGAGGCCTTGTCAATCTCCGGTTTGTTGGACGGAGGTGGGATAGGGAACCACTACAAGTCCGGATTTGGTTATAGACACCTTTGAGAAGGTGGATTTGATTCGGAAGCGTCTTCTCAAGGCTCGGAGCACAGCCAGAAGGATTCTGGCCGACCAGACGGCTGGCCCAACCTCTAGAGTTTGAGGTGGGGGATCATGTCTTATTGAAATTGATGCCTAAGAGAAGAGTGGTCAGGTTCAGTAAGCGGGGAAAGCTATTGCCGAGATTTATCGGACCCTTTGAGGTACTCGAGAGGGTAGGTACGGTTACTTACCGGTTGGCTTTACTGCCAAGCTTATCGAGTGTTCATGCGGTATTCCATGTCTTCATGCTCTGGAAGTACACTTCAAATCTAACCCACATGGTGGATTAGGGCGAGCTTGTTGTTGATGCGGATGAGACCTTCAAGGAGGGACCGGCGAGTATCATGGATAGTCGGGAACAGGTTGTGCAAGGCAAGACCGTGAGGCTAGTAAAGGTGTTGTGGCAACAGGAGTAAGAAAGGAGAGAGGCCGACATGGGAGCGAGACAGCTGTGCGTGCCAATTATCCTTTCTTTTTCGAGGATGAAGGTATGCTTTTAGTCATTTGGTGATTAAATAACAGTTGCATATGCATGTGATTTGAATGTGTATGTGTGTGAAATTTGGGGACAAAATTCTGTTAAGGGGAGAAGAATGTAAAACCCGGATAAATTTGAATTTTTCTGAAAATGGCAAAACGGTAAACGTAGAATTTTCTAGATCTCCGATGACAAAACAGATCTCACCATTGGATTCGTCTCACAAAATCTAGTTACCCAGACGAATTTCGTTGAATTCCGAGATAATCGGATTTTCACGATTTTCGAGACGGTAAGTGTTTGGTGGACCACAAAAATAGGATTTTTAAGAAAAAAATATTGTTTTGGAAAACAATTTAAGTAAAGTTCATTTTAAAATAATTTGAACTTAAATCGGGACAAAATAAATTGTTTCGGGACGAAAACGGAGACCCCTGAGCTCGAGACGCGACACGTGAAAAGGTGCGGCGTAGGCCACTCACTTAAGTTTAAGTGGGAGACTTGGGAAAAAAGGGAGATCATAATTTCTGCGGGGGAAAAAATGTGAGAGAGAGCAAAGAGGGAGAGAAAGAAAGAAACCATTCCAACCTTCTTTCTCCGATACTCGGAGTTATGTCGGTCGGAATTCGTCGAGCCAAGAGTGAAAGTTCATCTACTCGACGAGGGTTACGCGTGGGTACCAAAAAGGAGGGATTTCACCAAAGATCAAAGGGAGAAGATTTCGGGAAATCAAATTTTCGGGATTGGGAGGTGTTCTTGAGACCTCCTTCGGTTCTACTACGCTCCGAGTAGGGGTTCTTTCTACTTTGGTTTAATTCTACCAAGGGGCTGTTTGGCTTCAAATTACTTGCATTTTCTTTGTATTGAAACATTTGGGGCAAATTCTGCATTATGCTATATTAGGGGCTGTCTGGGAGCCAAGGGGCTATTTGGATTGCTAATAACCCTGGATATGACCAAATTATAAAAATACCCCTATACGAATGTAGTGTAGCAGGAGCGACTCCCGCTCTGCTTGGGGCATTTGCCCGACCATTACAGCCTCGTCACAATGATAACGACTGGCCCAATCATGTGGATATTGTCCGCTTTGAGCCTCACGACTTTAAAAAAAATCTAAATCCAATGGGGATAGGCGGGGAATCTAATCGACCAAATGGGATATCTCCGTCACAAATAGATATGTTTGCCAAAACCATCCCAATATACGTATCAAACACAAAAAATCACATGAGTGATAACATAAACAATCAGAGAAAAACAAACAAAATTAAAAATTAAAGTGCCAGCTTCTTGTGTGCTCCCGGAGACGGCTTTCCTTGAATACAATAATGGGGAGCATCTCTCTCACTTCTTTCTTCAAGCCCAATTCGGATACGAGATCATTGACAAAACAAAGATATAAAATGAATGTGAATAGATAAAGCCCAGTATGTTTGGTTCTTCGAGAAAATATAAGGAAATGGAAAATGTATGTCGGTGTTGTTTTTGTTTCCATAATGCATTTTTGGCTCCATTGCATATAGAGCTTCATTAAGGTATGTTTGGTTCAACCTTTGAAATGCATTTTACAGTTATGAATCTGAGGAAAAAAAAAGTCTCAAAAAGTGGGACATCAAAAGAAATTAAAAAAAAAAGATCTATTCTTCTGTAAAGTTATCGATGAAAATGAAAATATAAAATATTTGATGTTCCCAAGAAAAAGGCCAAGAAAATTGCCTAGGATCACACTTGTCAATGCCTTGTGATAATTTTCATTTCTCTCCACACCCTGTTTTAGAAAAATACCAAACAAGCCTTTGCACAAAAGTTTTTCGACGAATGAGGAAAATTAAATTACCCGAGCAAGCATTGCATCGGCCCCAGTTCCACATGTAAAATCTTAGTCTCAATGCCCGGAAACTCCTCACATTTACTCAAATTTTCCTTGACCAAACAAGGGAAAAAGTAAAAAAAAAAAAGGAGCATAGCTTGTGAAAAACACAGGGTTGAATTCAAAATCAAAGTCCCGTATGCAGGGTACACTTTGGCCAAAAATGACGAGGCGAAAGTATCAGAGTCTGGCTCGAGTTAAATATAGAATTTTCACCGAAAATGCCCGAATGGGTATTTTTCTCCCCCTTTATGCACTTTCATCCATAGATCACTCTAATGCATCCTTCATCAAAAACTAGCATGGGAATCCCTCCCAATGACTCCACAAATTACTTTTAATTTGCAAAAGAATCTAGGATTCATACTGAAATTCACCCGATTCTGCAAAACGGAATTGTGAAAGTTCCATATCTACTTCTTTATCATCTAGGGCTTTTCAACTTAAACTTCCCTTAAATCTAGAGTTAAATTGTTTGCTTAACAAAACCACATAGAAAAAGGAGACAAATTAATGGCCAAATGAAACCTGGCAATCCATAATCCCATACACAAATTCATACAGTCAGCATCCATACTTAAATTATGTTTTCATACCTTTGCTTGCTCTTCCTCCTTCCCTCTTCTTCTTCTTTCTTCTTCTCCTTCCTTTTTTCCTCTCCTTCCATTGAACTCTTGTTGGAGACAATTAATGAAATTTTTTGGTCTCTTTGCAATCTTACATAATAAAAGTTTTAATTAATTAGCTTTTAAGCCTCCAACTTCCCTTAATTACATTACAAATCTTATTATTTATACTTTGGCCTCTAATTATATTAACCCATGTCTTTAATACCCCTTTTTGGACAATTTACGATTTTGTCCTTTAGTTGTATAAAATTTTCGGGTTTCTAACTTTCCATATTTTCGAATTAAATTTACGAAAATTTTAATTTATGTCTACAAAATACCCTAAACATGTTGAAAACAACTACGGTATATTTCGGGGTGTTACAGCTACTCTCCACCTAAGTGCATTGCAATGTTCCAAAATAAACATACATTCAAGCAAATGCATGATCCTACTTGAATGTCTATGACTTCGACTCGGATCGAGTCCTCACGAGCTCTCTCACACTCGCCTAAGCCTCGTATGAGAATTATTGTTTTATTAGTTTGTGGACAACCCTCCGATGTGTATATATCAATTGGGCCGCTCCGACGATTGATATATTATTTGTTTGTGGACTACCCTCCGATGAATATCAATTGGGCCGCTCCGACGATTGATATTTTTAGTTTGGACTACCCTCCCAGATAATTAATATTTTTGGAAATGACCCTAGAACCATCTTCTCTAGACTCATCTCATGCACTCACTCTATAGTCTAGAATTGTTCCAATGCATATGGAATGCGGTATGCCAATTCAACACGATCTAATTCACATGTAAATATATAAACATGCATATATTTACAAAACATTCAATTCACACAATCATGTCCTTATAAATTCTCATTCATTCATCCAAATTAATCACTTGGGCTAATGATCAAACACGAGTAATTTAATTTAAATCCCTTTCGACTAAATACATATTTTCACAAAAATATATTTTTATTGAACTTTCTTGTTGAACATTAAAACCCTAGGTGCATTCCTTCCAAAGCAAATTATCGGTTCACTTGGTGAACCCGGGTTTCACGGCCATTTCTGGCCTCATACAAACCAATACATGATTTATCGAACACTTCATCACACATTTTAACCCAAACGGAGTCCGTAACAGCGATCACGAGTACATTGAGTGATCTAAATCCGAAGCATTTCGATTCAGGTTTGGAACCGATCAAGCGGTCGTTCAAGGCCTCGACCAACGAAACATTTACATGGTATAGCAGAAGAATAAAACTTCCAGTAGGGAGAAACCCACTCTCGAAGTTGAGAAACTCGCCATCCAAATTTACCGCAGCGAAGCCCTCCGCGTAAATGACTCTCCTTCTTGTCTCGAAGACTGTCGACGGTCGGATCGCCCGTATTTCTAGAGAGACGGAAGACTCTCTCTCACTAAAAAAATCACCATTTTCGTTTCTGTAAGACCATCCTCTCCTCCTTCATGTTTTGGCTCATTTCAATTTGTAAGGGATGAAAATCGCGTAGCAATTTGTCATTTAGTGACAACAACTTCAAAATGACCATTATGTCCGCCGTTTCAGTTTTGACGACCGACGTCACCGACGTCCATTTTCATCATTTCTCTACTCATGCCCTTGGCACATGAGTACTTGTTATATGTGACTTTCGTCGCGTCGAAAATCGTTTTCGCGACACTTTGAACCCTTGATACCTCGATAAACGTGTAAATTGTAGCGCCCGAGCAGGGGTCCGTTGACTACCGTCCAGTGCCGTAGGAATACTCGTGATGTCGGGTGACCCAGGCATTTTTCCACGAAAAATAGGGGCGAGTCTCCTTTGTACGGGGGCTACACCCAGGAAATACAATACTTGTATAAAACACGCATTTGCAGTCCCCGAGCAGTCGATATATCACGATATATATATCAATCGGCCACTCGGACTCTCATGATGCTGATATAAATACCAATCATGAGTCAACTATATATCAATGAATTACAAGAGAGGTAATCAATTCTCCTTTATACAACACATATTAAAAATTCTAACATTCTAATAAATGTATACACCCACAAATCAACCCTGTCAGGCTTTTCTTCTAAGCTTCGGCCTGCGGGCGAAGCGTCTCTACTTGCGCTCACATTGCTTGTAAAAGGGGGTCCCACGGCCGGGGGTAGCTAATGCTCGATCGCCTAGAGTGGGCTACTCGGCCACCTAAGTGCGATTACAGTATTCCAAATTAAACCTGCATTCGAGTAAATGCGTGATCCCTGCTTGAATGTGCATCAGCAGAGCTCGGATCGAGTCTCCCGCAGGCTCCCTCTTTCTACTTCAAGCCTCGTATAAGAATTTCTGTTTTGTTTGTTTGTGGACAACCCTCAGATGTATATATATATCAATTGGGGCGCTCAGGCGATTGATATATTATTTGTTGTTTGTTGTGGACAACCCTCCCGCAGTGTATACATATCAATTGGGGTACGCTCAGACGATTGATATATTATTTGTTTAGTGGACCTCCCTCAGATGAATATCAATTGGGCTGCTCGACCCGATTTATATTTTAATTTGGACCTACCCTCCAGATAATTAATATTTTTTAGACAGCCCTCCGAACGTTTCTCTAGACTCGTCTCATGCACTAACTCCTATAGTCACAGGATGTCCCGGTGCATATGGAATGCATGTATGCCAATTCAATCACGATCTAATTCACAGGTAAATATATAAACACGCATATATTTACAAAAATTTAATTCACACAATCATGTCATGTAAATTCTCATTTCATACATCAAAATTAGCTCAATTGGGCTAATGATCAAACACGAGCAATTTAATTTAAATCACTTTCGACCCGAACACATATTTTCCGCAATATATTTTGAGAATGTGTTTCGAGAATAGGTAGAGCCCTCGATTACTATTCGAAAAATCACAAATCAGCGGTTCCTTAGTGAACCGCAATTCACGGCCATTCCGCCCCAGTGATGCATATCAAGCAAACATTTAATGCACAAATTATCTGAAATACGCCCAAACAGCCCGTACCACCGCAGTTTGCTCGATTTGTTTAAATTATATCGGTCGGTCCCGAGGTTTTGGGACCCGATCAAACGGCCTCTCACGGCCTCATTCGACTCAAACATCGACAAAACACTTAAAATAGGAATAAAACTCAAGTAGGGAGAAACCCCTACCTCAAGGAGTTTGAAACTCCCTAAATCCGGTACCCACGTGAAGCCCTCTCAGGTGTAGGGTTGCTCTTGTCCAGAATGATTCGAATGATTTGGATCGATACAAATGCAGAAGTATTCTCTCTCTAAAAACTTTCTCTCAAGCAGGAAGCTACGCATCTCGATCCTCGTTTCTCCGTTTTCTTTTTGGGCTTAATGAAGGAGAAAGTATTGTAGCATTTTTGTCTTTAGTGACTTAAATCTTTTCCAAAATTAGTAGTTATGTCCCTCAAGTTTCCAGTTTTTACGACATTCGGCACTATCTCGGCCCGGATTCATTTCATCATTTCTCTACTAAATACGCGCTTTATGGAACATGAGTACTTGTTACTCTTGACTTTAAATCTCATCGAAAATAATTTTACGGCACCGAAGCGATACCTGAAAAAGTGTAAATTAGGCATCTCTGCAAGATTCAGCCGGCTGAAATACAGCTAGATTTTGAAAATTCCAGCGGTGAAATCCGTTTGTCGTAGAGATCTAGAAGAATAAATTGGATTTTTAACGATACAATTTTATGTCAGAAATGCGATTTTGCCCTTTTTCGAAGTGAAATTTCTCGGGTCTTACATTCTCCCTCCTTAAAGAATTTCGTCGAAATTATGAACAATCACCATCACACATGCATATGCAACGCATAGCACACTATGCACGTAAACTAGTCATTCAGATCTTTAGTATTTAAATCTATGTACCTTCATCCTAAGCGAGAAGGGATAGTGCTTTCGCCATCGTGTCCTCGCGCTCCCACGTTGACTCCTTCACTCCACGGTCACGCCATACTTTCTCACTAGCCTCCACGGTCTTCGCGTCGCCAAAACCCGATCCGCGGCTATCAAAATGCACCGCTGGTCCTCCTCGAAAGGTCCGTCGATTAATCGACATAATAATCCCCGATCCACGCGCCCGAAATTTGGATCTGGGTATACGGAGCATGGAGATGTGAAATACCGCGTGGACACGACATGATGGGCGTGCGTAATCGATGCGCAGCGGCCTACCCTCTCGAGTATCTCGAGGCCTAGCGAACCTCGGCTGATACTTCCTGTTCGCAGAACACGACCACTCCCTGCTTGGCGTCACCTTGAGAAGGCGGTGATCCCCGACCTCGAACTCTAGATTCGTACGTCGCACATCGGCATTGCTCTTCTTGCGGCTGGCGGAGTGGAAGGCCTGCCGTATCAATCTCACCTTCTCGGGTGTCTCTAATGGGCGGGGACCATTGATGGATCTCTCCCCCACCTCGGTCCATCCCCAACGGTGACACATGGCCTCCTAGTCTGATGCCTCGTACGAGTGCCGTCAGGTATGCTCGCGATAACTATTGTTTGTAGGCGAGATTACGACTAAGGGCAATTGCTCTTCTACCCTTATGATCGGGACGCGTACTCGCATCATGTCCTCTAACACATGTATAAATCCATCTGACATGTAACCTCTGCGACCTGTTTGGTGTGTAAACTTTAACCTTCGAGTCCACGATCATGACAATCAATGGGCTGAATCAACCTAGCCCGTGTCATGAATGACATCCATATCACAGAGCCCTTAGGCTCAACAACACCCAATCTTGATCTCAGTGTCCAAATCTCGAGTCCTCTGACTCCTATCCTTTCAACTCTAAGTCTACGTGTCTTGTCAGTAGTTTTTTATCTTGAGTCACTCGACTCTATCCTTTCGACTCTAAGTCTATGTGATACTTGGCCAGTGCGTTTCATTTCGAGCGACATAATTCTTCGACTTACACTTAAGAGCCCTATTACATTCTCTCCACAGAAGTCGGGATATCTCCCGGGTCTTACACCCTAACTCCGAGTTACTCACACGAAGGGATTCACGAGCCTTTTTGCTTTTGCCCACACACACTGCAATTTTCGTCATTTCTGAATCGAACTAGAGTCTTCATTGAAGCGTAGTCTCAAAGACAAACTCAACCCTCACTCACCAAGAGTGGTGAATATTGTACCGTGCACCCACACCACGACTCGGCCAGCGATATTCACCAGTGCACCTGAGCGCAATAATGTCTCTGTTTTGATCACAGGGTCGCCATGGCGAGAATCTTAGATATCACTCACTCGTAATCCGACTATCAGTCAACTCACCCAAATCCTAGGGAAAACATCTATACGAACTCTAAAGGCCTTAACCTCTAAGCCCCGAATCGATATGTGTCAGTATGACAACGCGGCTAAGATCTCGATCACCGAAACAGCTTGGAGTAATTTGCCGACTCATCCATGTCAAGCTTGGCATCCAACAACGATCGTCTACCTTTAAGGTCCCTGCGCTTCCTTTGCGACTCTGATCTGTCCACGACCCGACCGCTCTGGCCCCTACGCTATCGTGTTGGGAGTGCTTGTCTGACACCGAAGGCAGCTGGTTCCTCGACCGTACTAGGGTGTGGAGGAATGAGCAGTATATTCTCTGTTCAATTTAGCGAGGCTGTATTTGTCCCCAAAATCCTGGGATCCTGTTTGGGGGCAATCCGTGCCGCATGCTGATCTTGGCCTTCAGATCACGACTCATGTGAAACGAGAAGTCATGCTCTTTGGGAACTAGAAGAAGGGTGATCCTCCCTCTACTTTACCAACGCCGCATCCCAGGAGTGCTCAGGAGCATCCTCGATCTCTCTGCATGGTCGGGGCCAGTCCCAACCATGGAGTCCATGTCACCGTGGGGCGAAGTCTCACGATCCTGCGAATGGACAACTTCAGCCCATTCTCGAGTCTCGTAATACCGGCCAATCTAGAAACTCATCTCGAGATTGACATTCGGTCTCTACCAACTCATCATTGCCTCAACCTTCTCTGGGTCGTGACACTCCCCGATCTTGACACCGTGTCCAAAACTTCACCTTAGTAATGGCTTCGCCTTCTTGAACTTAACGCCCTGGCCAGATGGTCTCTCGACAAGCGTAAGGCGATCCTGCGAATGATACTCATGCTCCCACTCGGGTAGGAGTAGATCAAAATGTCATCCACTGAGAAGGCTACGTGACCCGGTCCCAGATAGGGTTGGAACCTCCTATGCATGGTCATAGATGCATTGAGCGCGTCGTCAATCTGAAGGCATCATAGTAAACTCAAAGTGCCATGTCGTCCTAGCGTCTTAGGGATATCTTGTCTCACAACCCTCAGGCTAGTGGTAACCGGTGCGAAGGTCTATCTTGGAGTAGACTCGCTCCTCTCAGCTAATCAACAAGTCAATCTCGGTAATGGAGTCTGGGTTCTTGATAAATAACCTGTTCATTTGTCGGAAATCAATGTTTTGGTCGAAGGGTCTTGTCCTTCTTCTTCGCAAATAAAACCGGAGCGCCTCATGGTGAAGTGCTCAGGTCCTAAAAGAACCGCAAATCCAATGGCTCTTGTAAAGCTGGACTCTGAGGTTCCTATGACTCAAGCGGGTGCCATCTGTCTTGAGTCATAGAGATGGATGAAATTACAGTGTAAGCCTGCGATCTAGAAATCGCATCTCTGTGTGGAGGTAGTTCAGGTATCTCATCTGGAAAAACATCCGCATACTCGCAAACCACTCGAGAATTGAATCTGAGAGTCACGGTCACCTCGTCCTCTGGGAGTAAGGCTCGCTTCTTGACCCATGTATTGTCCACGACACTTGGACTCGTGCATGCGGGGCAAGCGTCATCTTGTCCACTAAATACCATCTGATGCAGTCCTGGCATTATGGCGGTAACCCTCCATGCTCCTGATCGATGCGATCCTTACCCTTAAGCTATCGGCCGGTCCATCCACAGGATGACATCGAACTTTGACATGTCCATGATCCTTGGAGTCCTTGTGAGTAGGAGTCCCGAGATCTCTGGCTGCTTGACCTCGACTATCATCCTTATTCTCGCTACCCCAATCCACACAGGGGAGAACTCCGCGTCTGGCAGCTCCCTCTAAGGTCTCAAATCTCCTAACTTTGGCCAAGTCTGTGGCCACGTAATCATCAACCAATCGGGGTTAACTCTGTGAACCTAGTCACATAATCCATCACAGTCATTGCCCCTTGCTTCAGCTTTAGGAACTTCTGAGCCTTCCTAATCCCTGGAATGTACTTACCCATGAACGACTCGAAACTGCCCGTGTCACTTAGCCTCTGAGTATCTAGAGGTCCTTGCCCATTTTCCCCATGCTTGGGGGCCTCACCTCTATTTGGAACCACGGCTAGTCTGTCAGAAGTCGCGTCAGAGGTAATCTCCATAGCCTCTAACACTTTCTCGTTCTGCATGAACCAATGGTATGTCACCATCGGGTCTCCTCCCCCTGTGAATGTCGGAGGATGATGCGCCTAAACCTCTGGAGAGTTCTTTTGGGACCTCCACGACTTCCTGTATACCCCGGCCGGTGATATAGGCTGGCCGCGTACCTACGGCCTCAACAGGCCTCTTTTGATAAAATCTGCGGCGGTGCACGACGGTACCACATGGACGCCCTCTACGTCCTCGTACTTCGACTAGCCATTTCGTATTTCCAATGGCAACGAGAAATCATTTAATTTTTTTCATTTCGATTAACTAGCGATGCACATACCAATTACTAATAGACTTAACCATGGCGGTCGTTCATTTCCTAAGTGACGCTAAATTCCGACCACTCGGTTTATTTATTTCAATAAAATTCCAAGTTTTTCTTGTTCATTTCATTATCCGATCCACTAGGTCATAGTTCGTAACGCCCAGCATTCATCCTTTTTCTATAAGCATTACACCATGCATAATACTTAATTTCCCTACGCAACAATCGCCTTGATCACAGTTTCAATGGTAGTTGTCTAATCCCGATATCTACAGGCATAAGCACGGCGAGATACTATTCATACCACATAAATCGGTGTATACACATTGTCCTTGCATTTACAAGTAATCTGAGGCAATTAATGCTCATTTAAAACATTTTTATCAACAAAATTTCATTCATTTTTTTTTTTTTTTTGAAAATTTTGTCTCATTTTATTAAATTTTATTTTATTTGATTTTCAAAAAAAAAAATCGAAATTTACTATTCACAGTTGGTAGTCAACGTTCTTGTTCATGAATTCTTGTTCACAATCTTTTTATTCCCCTAAGTTGCAATACAATTTGTTTAACCTCATATATTGCAATGTCTGATACCTATGACCCTTGTCACAATACAATTTTTGTATTGCAACCCTAAAACTCATCCATTCAAGCCTTCTCTGCAATACAATTCTTCTAAAAGACTATATTCTGTTACAATTTTCTCCCAAGCTGACCACCTCTATTGCAATATAGCAGCCATCTTACCAATACAATTCCTCCTTAAACTAAGACACCTTCCATCCCGTTAGGTTCTGATACAAATCTGTCTTGCAATACAATTACAACGAACCAACCTTCCTTTTCTATTACGATACAACTCAAGCTATTCAAGCCCACCACATTTGCAATACACTCTGTAATCTGATCCCTCTATTGAAATACAAAATATTTTCTCCACACGATATTGTTTGGGCGTAGCCAAAGCGGTTTCTGCATCAAATTTTTATTTTTTTTTCATTTTTCATTTCTACTCATTTCGACTCTGGAAAGTCGAAAAAAAAAAAAAAACATCTATACACACTTTTTTCTCCTTTTCCTTTCAAATAAATTTATAAAATTTTATTTTCCTCAACTTTCATTTTTTTTTAAGCTCAAATAAATTTACTAAAAATTTATTTTTCCACTCATTTTCTTCAACTTTACACATTGTAAAACTTTGAGAAAAATATTTCTTCTCATAAAATTTTTTTTTTTCACATTTCCAACCATTGGAAAACACTAAAAAATTTTATGTGCCTTTTTTTTCATTTTCCAGAATACTCAAATAAATTTATAAAAATTTATTTTACTCAATTTTCTTCAATTTTACAACTTGTAAAACCTTATAAATTTATTTTCTTCCCCTCATAACCAAATAAATTTATAAAATTTATTTTCTTTAATGTCTTTTTCCAGTTTTACACTGTAAAACTCTAGAAAAAATTTTTTTTTCCAGTTTTTCACTAAAAAAAATTTTCTCCACCTTATATACATATATTATATATATATATACATTTTTTTTTTTCATTTAATTCTGGAAAATGGTCCAGAATTTCCTCAAAACCTCATTATACAACACTAATCCTAGTGTTCAACCTCAAATTTATTAAAATTCGATTTCATTATCCAACACTCAAATAAATTTATTCAAATTTATTTTATTTTCTCCTCTTTGCTCCGATTTTTTTTTACACCTTGTAAAAACTTCCAAAGTTTCTAACACAACATGGTTTTCCTAGGTGCTAATCACTAAGCACACAATACATGATCACACATCATTCAAGTTACGAATATTTTTCACACAACTAATTCATTAAATCACACAAAACACATCAAACACATGAGTGTCGTGTCCTAGTTTTGTCATTGATTTCCCCGAGTAATCTCATACCTAAGCAGAGACATCAAGCCACACCTAGTGGTGATGCTCTCACTCAACTATAGCTCGCCCCGAATCCTCAATCTATGAGTTTCCATATACCTATGCTCATCAAACCACTTAGTGGTGAGGTTACCCTGAGCAGAGCTCCTGGTATTCGTATGCCCTAAGCTCGATACCAATTTGTGAGCCCCAAACCCAGGGGTCAGTTGACTACGAATCAGTGGAATGCTCGTGAATGTCGGGTGACTGAGCATTTTCACAATCGGGCGAAGTCTCCTTTGTATACACGGGGCTCTACCCCGAAATACAATACTTGTATAAAACGCGTTTACCTATCCCCGACGATTCAATATATAAAATATATATATCCAATACGGCCACTCGGGCCTATAAACAGTACTCAATATACATACCAATGCAGGTCATTATATATCCAATAGTTACAGGAAGTAATCAATTCTTCTTTGCTCTGACACATATTAAAATTCTAACATTCTAATACATGTATACACCACAAATCAGCCACCAATCAGGAAGCTTTCTTCTAAGCTTCGGCCTCTGGGGGCCAGGCCGTCTCCTCGCGCTCCACATTACAGTAAAAGGGGGTCCACGACGGGGTGAGCCTAATGCTCGATGGGAGATTCGCCACTGAAGTGGCTACTACATTACCTGATGGAGTGTAATGTTCCAAATTAAACACACATTCAAGTAAATGGATGATCTAGCAGATAATGTCTACATAACGAACTCGAGATCCGAGTCCTCAGAGCTCCCTGCTTCGCTAAGCCTCATTATGAGAATTTCTATTTTTGTTTTGTTTATGGACTGACCCTCAGATGTATATATATCAATTGGGCCGCTCGACGATTGATATATTATTTGTTAATGGACTACCCTCGATGAATATCAATTGGGCGCTCAAATGATTGATATATTATTTGTTGTTGTGGACAACCCTCGATGTATACGTATCGATTGGGCCGCTCAGAAGCGATTATTCATATTATTGTTGTGGACTACCCTCGGAGTGAATATCAATTGAGATTTGCTCTAGATGATTGATATTTTAATTTGGACTACCTCAAGATAATTTAATATTTTAGACAACCCTCAGAACCGTTTCTCTAGACTCATCTCATGCACTAACTCCTATAGTCTAGGATGTCCACGTGCATATGGAATATATATGCCAATTCAATCTCAGTCTAATTCAAATAAATATATAAACATGCATATATTTACAAAAATTTAATTCACCGCAAATCATGTCATATAAATTCTCATTTCATACATCAAAATTAATCAATTGAATAATGATTAAACCGCGAGCAATTTAATTTAAATCCTTTCGACCAAACACATATTTCCGCAAAAAATATATTTTGAGAACCTTGTTTGAGAATAGTGAAACCCTCGGTTACTATTCCCAGAAAAATCACAAATCGGCAGTTCATAGTGAACGCAATTCAAACCAGAAATTCCGCTGATACATATCAAGCAAACATTTAATGCACAAATTATCACAAATGCGCCCAAGCGACGTACCCACGCGAGTGCTCCGATGCTGTTTCAAAAATTATGCTGGTCGGTCCCGAGGTTTGGGACCGATCAAATGGCCCCTCACGGCCTCATTCGACTCAAACATCGACAAAACACTTTAAATAGGAATAAAACTCAAGTAGGGAGAAACCCCTACCTCAAGGAGTTTGAGAGCTCCACAAGTAGGTACCAGCATGACCCTCTCAGCGTAGACGGGTTCTTCTTCTTGTCAGAGCCAATTAAACGGTTGGATCGCGTACAAATCTAGAGAGAAGTATTCTCTCTCTCAAAAAACCTCTCAAACGGAAGCTTCTACATCTCCAATCTCGTTTCTCACGTTTTCTTTTTGGGCTTAATAAGGAAAACCTTCATGGCACGATTTTAGTCTTGTGGAAATAAAATCTTTCCGAAAATTGACGAAGGTTACTTATTATTCAAACTGTTTTGACATTGACATATCTTGGTAATTCGTTTAAAGTGTTTCACCTACCGTGTATATGGACATAGTGTTTATTTTCATGTTTCTGGCGGGCGCTAGAAAGTCAGTTTTGCATTTTGAGAAGACGTGCACCAGAAATAGTGTAGTCAGGCATCTTGAGGGCCCAGTAAATATATTAGTGTATTAACAGATTTTATGGGCGATTCGTGGGTGATAGTTTGATGTCGGATCTGAGATAAATGGGTTTTAACTCAGAGCTGGTTTTTGTAATACCAAGTGAATTGATCTTTAAAGAGTGATTTCAAGGTTCTTTTGAGTGGCATGCAGTTGAAGAAATTTGCTGTGCTAGCTACATTTCGAGACTATTCAACAGTGCAATCCGTTTCATCCTTGATCTAGAGAATAAATTATAATTTCGCAGATAAAATTTCGATTCGAGGCGTGTTACTCCTCTTGGCATATTTCAACCGAAGAAGGCGTGAGTCATTGTTATAGACTAAGTTAAGGCATTGCACTCAACATGAAATCTTGACTCAGTGATGAGAGACATTATTATCAAAGCTCATTCTTGGAGTTATACAATCAATGGGAACGATTGTTGGAATCTTCTCTTCCACTGGGTCTAACATAATTGTAAGGCAGAAAAATTCGTTTTGAGAATGGATCACAGGTAATTTCAGTTAGTGTGAAATTCTACAAGATCTGGATGTGAAACGGATTGCGTTCTAAAGTCAGTCTGAGAATCTGTGTTAAATTTTAGTGGTGGTGGTCTGAAATATTTTACAGTTAAGGTGAATAGATCTTGATGACTTGGGGGACTTGAGAATTTGTGCGAAAATCTGAAGTATCAGAAATATAAACTTGATTGAGTTAATTTAATAAAATGAACTGAAAAATATTACCAGAAAGAAGCGGGACGAATAAAACAATACCCCAGTTATGTATCAAAATAACAATAATAAACATCATATAATATTAAAATAATAATAAAAATCAAGCAGAAGGCGGAGATCGGGACGAGAATGAGAGAGAAGAGAGAGAGAGAGATATTTTTAATTTTTCTTTTCTTTACTTCTTTCTCAGATCTATGAAAATCGGACAGCAGGTTTTTCGTCGGGACTGAAGGCAAAGTTGATCTATGCGATGAGAGCTACGCGTGGACACCAAAATCTTGGAGTTTCGTCGAACTTTCAGGTGCGGTAGGGATTTTATCCTACTTGTTTTGCTGTTTAAGTGTTTGTAAATGCTTGTGTTGGTTTGAGGCGTGAGGGCCGTTTGGTCGAATCAAAATCTTGGAACCAAAGTGTGAAAATTTTGGAGAATTTTGGAGCCCACATTTGAGATGAGTCCATGACTATGTAGGCATTTTGGGGTGTTTATATCATAATTTATATAATAAATTGTGTTTTGGTGTATAGGCCATTGGAGATAAAATTATGATTTGCTCAATTATATGGAATATAATTGTGAGTATATGGCCATTGGAGATGAAATTGTGAATTGCTCAAGTGAGCTAATTTGGGTGTTGTTTGATCCATATTATTGAATTACATGTGGTGTCAATGTAATTTGTGAATATATGCATAATTGATATATTGTATAAAAATGATTGAAATGGCATAATGCATTTCATATGCACTGGGTAACCTAGAATTTAGGTGTGAGTGCATGACATGAGTTTTCTGAAAAACGAACATGGTTGCGAAAGGAATTTCACGGGATGATTTTCCGGAGAATTGGGTTGGGAGATGGGCGGCTCGTCATTTCGGATGATGTGACGCCCCAGGCCGGTGTGTCCGGGTTGACTGCGTCCAACTGCCCGAAAATCTCTGGCGTCTCGTGTTCTGAGACACACGTAGTAAAATTGGCCACACAGGCCCATGCATCCATACTCATAAAACAACATAATCAACTATATTCTCATAGTTTCCATGCTTGACCTACCGAAAAGATTTACAAATATTCTTTTCGAAAATACGTTGAAGCTTTCTTCTCAAAAAGCTACCTCTCGCGCCGTCTTGTCTCACTGGATAGTCCACATGCACGAAGGGGGTCCCACGGCAAAGGGGTGAGCAAAGCCCGAGTGAAAGTTTTCCTACGAGGTTACTCCCGCTAAAATGCATATGCAATGGCATATATAAAACAATCAATCACATTCCATCTGATTGGCCCCTATAATATGAAGTGTCTATATCATGCATGAGATCTGACCCCTCATGCTCACGACCCGAATTTATTAGACTCCCTCACACCTGGAATGCCAAGCGTGAATAAAACCAGTCACACACCATGACTAAACCATTGGAGACCCTCCATTTTATTTATCAAAACCTGATTTTTGTTTCTTTTCCTCTCTTTATTTGTGGGCGGATTTAGGGTTGCAGCGGGGCCGTATACGCCTTCAACATTTTCCGCGAACTTATCATGGGATTCATGTCTAACCGTGAATAACATTTGGGACTTTCACCTGGGGGGATCTACTGACTTACTCCGCTAAAACATGTAATTTATCATTTGATCATCTTACACTTTCGCAGATCTCTACCTTGGACTTTGTCATTTTTTCGAGTTCCACGGGCCATTGCAACCCGATAAATAAACCATACCCTGCACCCCACACGGCGACTCGATGTGTAGTGCATATGAAATGCATGATGTCAATGCATTTTCCTCATGTTATGCATGAATAGGCACTCGTGGAAACATTTACAAACCATGAAATAATAATTTATACATATAATCTACCTCCGTACAAACCATGTTAATACACACATTAAAATAGCGTCACATCCCAACCCTTCACGCCTTATTTGCATGTTGTCAAGCAATAATAACACACAAGCCCCAGGTCTCAAAGTTTGGACCATTCAACGGGGCACTTCACGATCCCTTCACGAACATGAACAATCAGGTTCAAACATTATTTTTCACAACAACAAACCACAACACCTAGAAACTTTCAGTTTCTAATTAAAACCCTAACTCCCACAGTCCATGCAACCGGTCATGAATCCGTACCCCTTAGTCCCAAGGCTCAGAACTAATTTACATAGCCTCTCATGGCCTCCCACAAGCAACCCCTACCATTATAAAGCCTTTAGGCTAAAAGTAAACCAAGTAGGAAATATCCTACCTCTTGGAGAACATTGAAACTCAACTTTTTGGTGTCCACACGTAGATCCCCTTTGCGTTGCACCAACTTTAGTACTTTCGAAGCTGCCAAACGTCGACCGCTCGAAACCCGGAAAATCCTTCCTTTCCCTTTCCTCCTTTCTCCTTTTCCTCCCTTTTCTCTCTACGAATTCTTTTCTCTTTGTTCCTTTTTCCCTTTCTTTTCCTTCCTTTTTGCTTTTCTTTCCTTTTTCTAATTTCTCATCTCACCTCTTTTTCACTTTCTCTTCATTTTCTCTTCTCCCTTGCCATTTTCTTTCCCTTTTTTGAATCATTATTGACTGTATTGGTCAAAGGAGGCAATTTCCTCCTCATTTCCTCAAGTCTCATGTGTGGCCATCAATTTTCCATATTTCTTCCTTATTTCTTTGTGCTTTATGGCGTAAGTGTGGCGTGAACCGTGCGAGCCGCGAGACTCATTTCAGCACATGCTAATTGTGAGCCTTTCCTTTTGTGCAAGTGTCACACACTTGAGGTGCCGTGTGCATTATATGCTGCCATGTGTCATCAGGCACCCAGCGCCTCGAAAAATGTGAAATCTGACCACCTCGGAATCAATGAAGTCGATTAGTATTTAAATTCCTTGAGGAGCCAGGTCCAACGAGGAAATTAAGTTTCATCATCGAATCTAGAAATTCCGATTTTCAACGAAATTACTATTTTACCCTTTATCCAAAATCTTGGATTTTGGGGTTTTCACGAATGAGGACCATGGCCCATTTGGAAAGCTCACCAACCAATTCGCCTCGGAGGGTAGTCATATTTTTACCGACACTTTGGTAGTATATTTTCAAGAACAACAAGTTTTGTTTTGAAAATGATTATTTTCTCATACATGGCTTAGGCAAGTGTGAGTGAGTCGGTGAGGACTCGAGACATGGGAATGGGTATGTAGACATTCAAGTAGGATCACGTATTTACTTGAGTGTTTGTTTAAATTGGAGCATTGTATATGCATTTAGGTGGAGAGTAACCCATTTAGGGTGATTCCACTACTGGGTGATAGCTCACTGCAATCGAGGAACATTTTTTTGAATCTGGGGTGTTCGAGAAGACGGCTCTTCTTAGAGACAGATTTTGAAGAAAGCAGGGTTGTGGCTTTGATGGTTTGGATAATATGTATTAGAATTTAGCAAATTTTAATATGTGTATTAAGAAGAAATGTATAACTCTTGGACTATTGGAATATAGTTGGGATATTTATTTTGAGTATTGGTTTATGGGGCGAAGGCCGTTTTACTCGGTATGCGTCTCGTGATCACGAGATGTATAGATTTTCCGCGAGGTTGACGGATGATCAGCGGACCATCTCGGGTTTTGGGCGTCCACGATGTGGTGACTGCATGGCCTCCCCATACAATGCCTCGTATGGTGCCATCACGTATACTCGCATAATTGTATTGTTGTAGCGAATTCCGCAGGGTAAATGCTCCTCCCATACCCTTATAATCCGGGGCGCGTGCTCGTGGCGTGTCCTCTAATACGTATCGTCTCTCGGGCCGACCATGTACGGGGGTGGAGCGTTGTACTCATGGTCATTGCGTGCCCGTAGCCTTTTGGAAACTCTTCCAAAAAGTCGCGTCGATAAACCATCGAGTCCTATCCCGAATAAGCATGGATCTTGAATTTTCCATGTGTGGGACTATCTCGAATGTATAGCAGGCGGAATCTCTTGAGGAATTGAAGGTCGTTCGCACGAATTTAGAAAATGTCTTGGCTTACGTGGGCGGGATTACTATCACTACAAGAAATCTAAGAAATAGAGACGAAAATGAGACGAGTGCATGCCACAATTGAAAAATAGAGACGGAAATAGAGACGAGGCTTTCCGTCTCTATTTAAATCGATCAAAATTAGAGACCAAAATGTTCAGATCTCTATTTTAGAGCCCGAATTGATTCCGAATCTCTAGAAATAGAGACGGAATCTTGAGTTCCGTCTCTATTTTTAGAGACCGAAACGTCCCTTCCGTCTCTAAAAATAGAGACGGAAAATCAATTCCGTCGCTAAAAATAGAGACGAATATGTCCGTCTATTTTTAGAAGCCAGAAAATGTCCCGAAATCTACATTTTTATTGAATTTTTTTAATATATTAAAATAAATAATATTAAATTTAAATTTTCCTTAATTTTATATAATGAATTTTCGTCTCTAATTTATTGGAATTTTTTTTAATATATTAAAAATAAATAATATTAAATTTAAATTATTCTTAATTTTATATAATGAAAAAAAATTAAATAAACAATAAATAAATATGAACATATTGTATTATATAATGTATTAATACCAAAAAGTGTAGTGAGATTACAAATAAAAAAGATAATAATTCTAAAAATAATAACTAAGATGGAGGAGAATGCGAACAATCAGCAAACGTTGCTTGCGGGTCAGCAGGTAATCTACGGTTAATGAAGTCCTCTAGCCTATTGATACGGTCCATTAGTGCGTCGTATGCCGCGTAGCTCGATGACCTCATTGGTAGTTTGCCGCCAAGCCTACTAGTGTGTAGGAGGGAGGGGTGCATGCGAATAACAAACGATCGTGTAGGAGCCCCGAACCAAAGACCCCGTCCACGGCCCGATCCCTCTGTAACTGACCTCATAATATACAGGCATGATCAACATTATCGCGGATTCATCTGACTCACGAAGACTCTCTACTACTCGCTCTGCCAATAAAAATTAGCTGAATGTTATGTAAATAGTAAAAATGAAACTAGAGGTTAAAAGAAAATGAATATTAAGTTTTGAAATTAATTGTACATGAATTTGTCTATACGATCGCTTCTGAATGTCACACCCAGTCGTGATTAGCGTATGAGTGTGTAAAACAACTCATGAAGATAAGGTGGCAGGCCCATAGAAGACTCGAATAACAAGAATACATGTAGATATGTGTTATTTTAACGACAACGTAATAGAAATATGAGTCCCAACACTAACAGTTGTCCATAATTTAAAAAAATTTCGGTAGAATTTCCCCTATATATTTTGTAAAAAAAATGGAGCGAGTTCCTATCTGGGTCCTATCCCACAATCAAACATTAGCAATTTTAACACTTTGGTAAAATATCATAATCGCAACTCCGCAAACATGGCGCTGACTTACACATATTTATCTCATTAAAAGAATATTACAAAAAAATTTTAATACTTTTAAAAAATAAATTTTTAATACATAACACACTTACCTCGACGAAGCGGCCCGGTAAGCCACGATTGTCGACGCATTACAACGGGTAGCCCAGCCGTCCGGGCGGTTGTGGTAGGTACATGCAATGACAAATAAAAATAATTTATATATATTACCTTCTTCTTAAGTATGATGTCGACATACAAATTTGAACCTACCAAGCTATATTTATATGCGAGATGCATTTGATCATAACCAAAAACCCGGTTGATCGATTTCTCACGATCCCATAGCAATTTATAAACCTTACCAACGAAAAATCAACTTATATTTCCAAAATTTGTTTGTAATCGATGTATAAAGACGAGGAAAATTGAAAGAAATTGAGGATAGAAGTAGAAAATGGACCATAGGAAGAATATTTCATATGTTTCTTGAGTTAAACGACCTCCACTTAAATCATAGAATTTCTGACACTTAGTCGGACAGAAATGGCAAGAAGAGGAGAGGCAAAACACTAAACATGATATTCAAACATGAAGTTGGGTTTTTATATTTTCATTATGTACTCTCTTTATTTCGAGTTGAATTAGGGTTTCTTTGGGTTCTAACCTGACCAGGCAGAACCCAGAACACTCTCTGTATTTCCACGCCGACGGAGCCACGGAACCCCGAGACAACCCCTACCCGATTTGCATGTTCGGTTCGGGTCCTTCGGGTTTTCCGGGTCGGTTCGGGTGATGCACACCCCTGAAATATACAACTCAAAATACATTACAATTCAATGTACATACACAAATTGGACATAACTATAGATTCAAATAACACTAAATACCACATTCAAATGATATAAAAAAATTATGCACAGTTAATGAAAAAAGACTAAAATAATTACACTCCCATATATAACACAATATATTCAAATAATACAACATAGTAAAACATATTAGAACAAATTAAAATACAGAATTAATTAACTATTAATTTGTATTAACCAACTTTATATTAAACTACATTAAACTACTTAATTAACATATTAAACTGCAATAAAATGTAACCAACATATTAAACTATATTAGCTATTATGAATTAATTAGAATAATTACATTGAAAAATAACCATTACAAATTAATTAACATAAATTAGAACAAATAACATTACAAAATATAAATTAAATAGAATAATAAAGAAGCCGTATCAAAATATAAACCAATGAAATAAATTAACACATAAATATTATATAATACATAAATAAAATAACACAAAAAAAATTGCAGAAAAAAAAAATTACCTCTAGTTGCAGATCTGGCCGTCGACGGGGAGGAGGGGGAGCAGCGGCGTCGGCGTCGGCGTCGGCGAGGGAGCAAATCGCGTCGACGGGGAGGGAAGGGAGCAGGCGTCGGCGGGGAAGAGATGCACACGACGGGGAAGAAAGAGAAAGGGAAGGGGCGCGGGGAGGGGCGGCGTGGTGGCCCGAGGGGAGGAATATCCGGGTCGGACGGCGGTAGGGAGAGGGGCGGACGGGATTCTGCCGGGGAGGAAGGGGAGAAAGGAAAAAAAAATAAAGGAGAGAAGGAAAAAAAGGAGGAAAAATAAATATCCCGAAATATAGAGACGGAAGGTTAAAGTCTCTATTTGAGATGGAAAGCAATCTTAGTCTCTATTTAGAGACGGAAAAGTATTCGGTCTACATTTTTCGGTCTCTATTCTTGAAATTTGGGAGAATTTATCGCACCACTTTAGGAATAGAAATTTTTCTGCGTCTCTAAATAGAGACGAAGCAATTTTCCATCTCTAAATAGAGACGGAAGAAATTTTAGTCTCTATTTAGAAGACAGGAAACAGTTCGTCTCTAAAATTAGAGCCCGAAAAAAAATATTAGTCTATTTAGAGACGGAAAAGTATTCGATCTCTATTTTAGGTCTCGAATTTGGAGGAGCACTGTCATGTAGAGCTTTTAGAAGCGGAAATTTAGAGACGGAAAATTTTAGTCTCTAAATAGAAAACGAGCGCTTCCAGATCTCTAAATAGAAGGCAGGCGCTTTAGTCTCTGTAGAAACGGAAAAGCAGTTTTCGTCTCTATTTCCGTCTCCTATTCTTCAATTTTCTTGTAGTGTATCACCACTTTTGGCGTCATGCTTACGCTGCGTCGTGGCAAGTGGGTGACAAAGTTCCATCGTGACGTGCTCCCCCTTCCACTTTCGATACCTCGATGGGCGAGAGTAGCCACTGGCGGCTTTTGGTGCTGACGCTTAACACGTTGACATGTGAGACATCGTCGAACAAAGTCCCACCGTGTCTCTTCATCCCACTCAATGAATGCTATGAAGCGAGATCTGGTATCCGTGCCACCTAGATACCGCGGTGAATCGAGGCGTAGAGCTCCTGAGAATCTCTCTCTCAAATCGGTGTTGGGAACCCTTTACTTTTCCCCTATATTGAAGAATACCATCTATGTGGGCGGTCCGACCCTCAAGTCACCCATACTGTTTGTTACTCGGTCCTTTGATGGACACTATCTCTGCGCGTCTGCCATTGGGACTCAATCACTTTGCTCCATGAGCGGTGTAGCCACTAAACTCCCCCAGCGTGCCTAAGTGCGCTCCATTTGTCTTTGTAGCCCCAGCCCATCCTGGTCTCGAGCATCCGCCACTCCCAGAGAAGCTATACTAGCCAACGCTCCTCGTGACTTAGGTAAGTCATCAGCGCCACATTTGCCTTGGGATGGTAATGCAAAGTGAAGTTATAGTCCTCTAAGAACTTCATCTATCTGTGTTGCCTCATGTTGAGGTCACATTTGTGTGAAAATATACTTGAACTTTTATGGTAAGGTACACCTCGAACTCCTCGCGTATAGTAGTGGCGCCAAATCTTCAAGGCTAAGACTATGACACCAACTCCATGTGGAGTATTATTGGGGTAGTCACGCTCGTGATTCTTCAAGTAATGAGAACCATAAGCTCTTACCCTCTGGTGCATCAAAACACATCCCAATCCAGGCCCTCGAGCTGTCACAATACCACATGCCCTTTGTCCCTAATCGGGAACTATCAAGATGGGGTGGAAATCAAGTCTCCTCTTCAACTACAGAATGCCTCATTGCATCGGTCATCCTAATCAAACTTGACCTCCTTCTGGGTCAACCTAGTCATAGGTGCTGCTATCTTGGAGAAATCCTCAATGAATCTACTATAATACCCTGGCTGATCGAAAACTACACATATCTCGGCCCGAAGCTTAGTCTCTCCCGACTCATCAACGCCTCGGCCTTCTCTGGGTCAAGCGACACCCACGATGCGACACCTGCGTGTCCCGAATCTCACCTCGATGGCGGAACTCGCGCCTCTTGGGCGGGTGCGGTGATGGTCTCTCGACAAACGCAAAGCGGTCCTCAAGTGATACTCATGCTCCCACTCGTGTGAAAGATCCGACCGGATTAACCTCGTGAACCCAGGGCGCCTCGGCGCTCCAAACGGATATGAAACTTTTTCCTTAAAACCATAGTTAAAATCCGTGGAAGCCCGGGCCCCTTTACAATTCTTCACATATCTTTTAAAAATAATGCGAGCGAAGTCTTTAAGAAAAATTTCTTTTCTTTTCTTTTCCAACATAGATTTTTCGGAAAATCGACGGAGATTTCCTGTTTTTCGGACTTTCCCAAATTTACAAAACTACGGTAGAAAGCATTTAAAAACACTTCTAAACTTGATTCATCAACTTCCATATTAGGACTCGCAATCCGCCTTGATCAAACCTGATATACATATATATACATTTATTTCTTTCAAATCATCAAAACATTTAAACCTTATTCAATTCCATGCATAATTTTATCAAAACATGACGAAATATTCACATATACAATATGCAAATTATTTTCAATGCGGTCACATCGCGTCGTCTCTCGATAGCTTCGACTCAGCGCACTTACGGGTATACTAGATGCACTGTCTCGGTCACGAAAATATTTTGAAACACGGAAAGAATATGAGCTAAAGGAGCCCGAGTGAGTGTACATTTTCATTAAAATAACATTTTCAGTACATATAAAATAATACATACTTATACAATTAAAATCCATTTGCTACATTATTAAACATTTATGCTTTAAACTTTCTTTTTCCATAAATACTTATACCATTAGAATCAATTTATGCTTTAAACATTTATACTTTAAACTTTCTTTCAATAAATACTTATGCATTTAAAATCCATTTATGCTTTAAGCATTTATGCCGTAAACTTTCTTTCAATAGATACTTATGCATTTAAAATTCATTTATGTTTAAGCATTTATGCCATAACCTTTCTTCACTTTATTTCTTTCTTTCAATTTCTTTGGTGGAACCCGGGAATAAACACCCAGGAAACGATTTAGAATGCTGACGGTGAGAACTGATCACATTCGAATCGCCTGTTCCACTCGCCACGAGCTTCTTTACGCAGGGTTCGATCATAGCACTTTATGCGTGTAAGGATATTACTCTAGACACCTATTCCCTCCCTCGGTTAGTAACCTATGGCACACCCTCTAAATCCTTACACGCTTAAAAGTACTTCGACCGATACTCAGTCATAACAGTCATAGGGGTTTAGGGTAACCATCGGTAAAACATTTCTTCAAATACAGCAAAACACATTTTAAATCCTTTGTGATCATTAAACATGTCAATTTCTTTACACATCTTAAAACTTTCAGCCGCTTTAACATGTGCATACATATTTCCTGCTCATGTATAAATACATTTATATCCTTTTCCTTTATCATTAAAACACATATGCATTCTTCACACATTTTAAAACTTTCATAACACTTTATCATATGCATACATATAAATATATATATATTGATCACGAGATAAAACATTTCCATATGCCTTAACATGTACATAAACATTTCCATTAGGCTTTCAGCAACACATTAAAACCATTCACTTTTAAACTCATTTTAATGTCGTTTCGCTCACAGGTTCACTTCGATCAGCTTACTTCCCATCGAGTTCTAGTTCTAAGTCAGATAGTCCTTTTCACCTTTTCCAGAAAATCACAATTACACATTAACCATAATTTCCATTTTAATCCACCATAAACACTCATTCCTATATTCTTATTCACTCACAAAGATCTCTTTACTTAGGAATTGGAGGTGTCAATCGGGATCATCAAACTAAGTTGTGTGTTTCATGCCAACTAGTCATTCTGAGTTTTTCTAGTGACAGTTTGTATTACTCATTTTTCCGAGGTCTTGACTTCATATTTTGACACTATGTCCTTATACTCATTTAAAGCTAAGGTGCTAAGGGTTCTATTCCAATTGGAATCACCAATTCGAACATAGAAACTCACTTCGTCCAAATAACCGGGCTAATCTATGTTGAAAACTGAACCATAATTTTGGCTTGCACATGGTCCTACTTTGAGTGAATATTTAGGCTACTTAGGATCAGAATTTGCGATACATTCTTCTTAAGTTTTGTTCTCCTTCAAGAGTCTATTTTACGTATCCACTTAAATCCCACTCAAATCGGATCAAAATTAGGCAAGTGCTGGCCAAAATACCAAAACTGGTCAAAACAGAAAACAGGATTTCTGTACCAGGCTATTGCCCAAAATTTTTACCAAATTGTGTTTCTCTTCCATTTTCTTTTTCACTCTAAACACTTAAATCCTGATGCATTATACGCATTTCAACATAACACACTAATTCCACTATCAAACCCTAACCCTTACTCCACTTGAATTTTTGTGAAACCTAACTTTAATCCATTTCTTTCTCAATTTCTATCAAATTCATGCTGATTCAACCTTAAATAAATTGGGGTTTTTTATCACAAAAGGCCTCCAACAATTCAGGGTTTGTGTGATCTCTCAGCAAAACCTAGGTTTGGAACAAACCAATCTCCATGAAAAAGCCTTGTGATCGCACTGATAACCTGGGTGAGTAAAGGCAACGATTCCATACAACATACCTTTGTTGCTTCCTCCTTCTTCTCCTTCCTCTTCTTCCTCTTCTTCCTCTTCTTCTCCCTTTTCTCCTCCATGGGTGCATAACTTTGAGAGACCAAATGGGTATTTTGGTTGTCTCCCCATTTAAATAATCTAACTTTCCTTAAAATTACAATTTGGTCCTCCATTTTCTTTTATATTTATGATACTTATTTTATTGCATTTGAGCCCATGAACCTCATTGGTCCATTCTAATGAGTCACCAAACCTAACTTAGCCCTTAAGAAATGTTTTGATTAGCTCTCATAAGAAAATATCTCCATTTTATCGGATTTTTTATTCCTTTTTGTCTTATCTTTGCTTTTATGCGATTAAGCGTCAAAAATATTCTATGGTCGTCTAAACTTCAAATTGACCATGAAATATTCTAATTAAATCCTTCTGATGGATTCAGCTTTGAAATCACGAAATCGGTTTAAAATCATTAAAATCGATGTCGGACAATAGCGTATTTATTACCCGACCACGCTCGATCACCTGGGGAACCATCCAAACGGACTCCGCTTCACTATTTCAGCCGTTAATCTTTATGATTTATTCCGCACCTTTTCGTATTTTCGCTCACCTCCGAAAAATTTCGGCCAGCAGTTCCAAATTTCAACCGAAATCACTATTCACTTAAATCTCCCATTCCTCTAAATATCGTCTCAAAGTCATAGGAACTCGGGAAATTTTCTTAAAATCCTTCGCAACCCTCCATCCCATAAAATAAGAAAATCACTATTCCTTAGGGCATTCGGTTACAATTTTCGAATTCACTTCATGCCCAAATGATGTCCGTAGCCGCTCTAAATTTAATCTACCCTCAAGCTTATCATCGACTCCTAATCGCTCAAAACTAATATTATAATGATTCAATAAGGTTAGCCTTTACAATCACTCCTCTTATGCAATTTCAAGCCCTCGAATTTAAATTCTCATGTTGCTTCCTCTCTACCGTGATTCATCCAAAACACCTTTACTAAAGGAGTCACTTTGTTTCAAAGAACCTAATCATTTCGATCAACAATTTTAACTGGTCTTTCTTCATACGTCAAATCTTCTTTCAATTCAACCGGTTGATCTCTTAACACATGAAGAATCCATTACATACTTTCAAGCATAGAAATGTAAAACATGTCATGTATTCGCCGCCTCAAAAAGTAACCTCAACTAAGACGCTAATCTCTCCAATTATTTTCATACTCATAAAGTCCCATATGAGAGGACTTAACTTCCCTTTCTTTCCAAATATCAACACCCTTTCCTGCAGGATATCCTCATAAATACCTAACCCCCACCTAAAATTCCGCCCAAATCTCTCCTCGTCATCAACATAACTTTTCTATCAATCTCGAGGCTATATTTAATCTATCACTGATAACTTTAACATTATCCGTTGTAGCTCGAACAATTTATGAACCTTAAAATTTTCTCTCCTTCTCGATCCCAACATAATGGAGTCACCCTACACTTCTTCCATATAAGGCCTCATAAGGCGCCATTTCAATGCTTGCATGATAACTATTATTGTAGGAAACTCCATTAATGGTAAATGTCTTTCCTAACTTCCTTTAAACTCTAACACACAAGCCTCGAGCATAACTTCCAATGTCTCGTATGGCTCTCTTCGCATTGGTCATCCGTGAAGTCGACAATCTCTTTTATATACAACTCAAACAACTTCTCAACTAAGTCACTATTTTTCCATAGATAGAAATTGACTCCGGGATTTCACAATCTATCCACAATCACCTATATCACTTCATAACCACTCCGCAAAGTGAAGCAAAAATCCATCATGATTCTCTCCCATTTCCACCGAGGGACTAAGAGACTATAAGAACCATGCAAATCTTTGATGCTCAACTCCAATCTTTTTGACAAATGAGACATTTAGAAATAAATTCGCAACATCTTTCTTTATACCCCTCCACCTTAGTATTCCCTGGGGTATGATACATTTTAGTGTTTCCGATGCATCGCCTATGTAGAAGAGTGAGCCTCCCATAATTTATTTCTTTAATCTTCCCACATCTAGTACACATAACTCCGTGACCTATCATCACTATACCATATGCCCATACTAAAACTTTAATCGCCCACCTCGCCTTCCCTTTCAATTTAATCATGATCGTATTCAGTCTATAGCTCCTTTACCTTGTCTATTAGTACAGACTAATATTCACACTCTAGTCTCGCACCTAAAGACCTCAATTCCATAAATCTAGGAGGTACACAACCTTTAGGTGAGATATGGAACCCGTAGCTTCCTACTAAGAGCATCACACACATTAACATTTCCCCGATGGTACTCAATAAAGGCACTCATAATCCTTAATGTCTAACCTATCTCCTCTGTCTCATATTTAACTTTTTCTATGTGAATAAATATTGCATGTTCTTGTGGACTCGTAAAAATTTTACATGCAACTCCATATCGCAATGCCTCCATATACGTAGAAAGCAAGGACTCATGCAAATAACCAACTCTAAAGTTATGTCTCGATAATCTCTGCTCATGCTTTTTCAATCGCTTTAAATCATATGCTACTCCATTTTCATGTTGCATTAATACACTCCCTAAGCTCGCCTAGCAAGCATCACAATATACCGTATATCCTTCTCGCTCGACTAATTGTAAGAATCCTAGGCTAAGGTCAAATTCTTTTAGCCATCGAATCTTTCGATGTCTCTTACCATACAAACTTTTCATCTTTCCTCACAATTTAGTCAAAGGATCCGCTAACTTGAAAATCCCTTAACAACCTTCCTCCGATAATCCGCTAACTCAGAAAACTTTGTATCTCCGTCACATTCGTAGGTGGTTTTCGGGCTCACAATTTTCTCAATCTTCGAGGATCGTAAAACCCCTTCATCGAAATCGCCTTAGAAAGGCAACACCGTCTAACCGTAACTAGAATTTACTAAGTTTGGCATACTAAGTAAAATAGAATTTACTAGATGCTCCTCATGACTTTAATATCGCTAAATAGATTAAAATTGTCATCAATGAATACTATAACAACCGATCTAAATAAGCGCCGAAAGATCCTATTCATAAGATCCATAAAAGCTACTCGAATATAAGTTAGTCCAACTAGCATGACTAAAACCCATAATGCTTCCATACCAGAGTTTTCAAAGTTGTCATAGGAACATCCTCCGACCTAATCTTTAATCGATGGTAACCTCGAGCTAGATCCATTTTCAAAATACCTCGTTCTCTGTGAATTGATCAAAAGATCATCAACTGCGTAAATGGGTGTTGATTTCGTATTTTCTACTCTTTATTCAACTCTATGTAATCAATATACAATCTTAAACTCTCATCATCATTTTTTTTTTATAAACAGAACCTAAGACTCTCTAAGGCGAAGTAATTTCTACTTAACAAAACCCTTACTCACAAGCTCATCCATTTATACTTTCAATTCTTTCAATTTCTTCAACTTTAAGGAGCCATCATATAAGGTGCCTAAAGAATTGGTTCCGTCTCTAGGGGTCATTTCAATCTAAAATATATATATATATATATATATTTTTTATATATACCTAGAAGATCCTCCGAAATACAATCCGTAAATTATTCACTATCGAATATCTTCCATTCGACTACCATTATCCTCACCTCAATAGCATAAGCTAGGTACCTTTGATATAACTTTCAAGTATTTTACTAGCCCACATAACTCACAATAGTATTATTGGTAGGCAAGATTTTCGTGAACCCACATAAACAACCTCCGTCTTCCTTTGGCTTATAGAACCTAACCTCTTTCCTATAACAATCCTTCAGAAGATGATGTCTGCATAGTAAACTACGCCTAATATAACATCAAAGTCATGGATATCTACAATACTGGAATCAAAACTCAGCCTCCAATAATCACTCGTTGTAACAATCAACTCCTTTCCATACTTTCCTAGCAAATCCTACTCATACATTCAACATTATGTCTCAATTTCTTCCATTTTCTTTCAACAATTACAATTAATAATTCACTGCACGTCATTGATTCACTTAAGCCAAATTAAAACCCCATGCATTTTCAATTAACCATCTCATTACCCTCAGCCACGACCATGCCTTTCCAAGATCTCCTATACCGTCATAATTTTCTGCTCTAATTTCCTTACCTCTCAATGGACATTGCTCGCCACTCCGGCTGATTAAATGTCGTGGCTAACATCCGAGCCATCCGCTCTAAAGGTAGACCTGGCCCCCATAACCAGAGGCGGTGGCGGCCCTAGCGCAGATATCATCATGTGGAGGAACATACGCAGTACTCATAAACATGTTCCCTCGTGGTGGTACTCACCGCCTCAGAGCTCTCCCCAAGGGTGGTCGGCCTCGACGACGATTTTCCGTGAATTAAATTATGTCATGTAATGCATATATGATTTTAATACATAATTATTATTATTATTATTATTTTTTGAAATCTTAAAAGAAAACATAAAACAATCATATAAAATAAAATTATAAATCTTATAACATTTTCTGTAAAACTTCGCTCGATACCATGTTGAAAGATCCCGACCCTGATTATCCTCATGAACCCGAGGGGACCTCCCGACACTCCAACGGATATAGAAACTTTTCCTTAAAACCATCAATTAAAATCCGTGGAGCGAACCCCTTTACAGTCCTTAACATATCTTTTAAAAATAATGCGAAGTAAGTGCTAAAGAAAAATTTCTTTTCTTTCTTTCCAACACTTAGATTTTTTCAGAGACCGTGGCGTAGTTTCCTCTGCTTGGACTTTCCTTAAAATTTACAAAACCCGATGAAAACATTTAAAACACTTCTAAACTTCAATTCATCAACTTCATATTAGACTCCTCGCCCACAACCCAATCAAACACAATATACATATATATACATTTATTTCTTTCAAATCATCAAACATTTAAACCTTATTCAATTCCATGCATAATTTTATCAAAAACATGACAAAATATTCACGATATACAATATGCAAATTATTTTCAATGCAAGCCACATGCGCCGCTTCTCGATAGCTCGACTCATCGCACAGAGGGCATCAACGATGCACTGCCTCAGTCCTGAAAATATTTTTGAAACACACGGAAAAGAATGAGCTAAAGGAGCCCAGTGAGTGTACATTTTCATTAAAATAACATTTTCAGTACATACCAAAATAATACATACTTATACAATTAAAATCCATTTATACATTAAACATTTATGCTTTAAAACTTCTTTCCATAAATACTTATACCATTAGAATCAATTTATGCTTTAAACATTTATACTTTAAACTTTCTTTCAATAAATACTATGCATTTAAAATCCATTTATGTTAAGCATTTACGGCCGTGAACTTTCAATAGATACTTATGCATTTAAAATTCTATGCTTTAAGCATTTATGCCTAACCTTTCTTTCCTTATTTCTTTCTTCATTCTTTTCCTCGATGGAACTGGGAATAAACACACCGGTCAGCTTTCCTGCACTCGATCTAGTGAGGGACAGGCCATATTCCAAATATAACCACTACGCCGCTGAGAAATCCACGCTGTATAGGGTTCCAATATAGCACTTTATCACGTGTAAGGATATTACTCAGACACCTATTTCCCTCCCCCGCTAGTAACCCATAACTTTACCCTCTCTGGGAATCCTTACACGCCTAAAGTACTTCCGGCCGATATCGCCATAATAGCCATAGGTTTAGGTAACCATCAAGAAACATTTCTTCAAATACATTTGTAAACACATTTAAATCCTTTACTTGATCATTAAAACACATATGCATTCTTACACATCTTAAACTTATACACTATTTCAACATGTGTACACATATTTCATATACATGTATAAATACATTTATATCCTTTCCTTTTATCATTAAAACACATATGCATTCTTCACACATTTTAAAACTTTCATAACACTTTTATCATATGCATACATAAAATATATATATTGATGCAAGTATAAAACATTTCCATATGCCTTAACATGTACATAAACATTCCATTAAACTCGCCTTAACATTAAACCATTCACTTTTAAAAACTCATTTTTCGTAAAATATCATTTCACTCACGCCACCGTCAATCCCGCTTGCTTCCCCGCCGAGTTCCTGCCTCTGGGCCCGATAGTCCTTTTCACCTTTTCCAAGAAAATCACAATTACACATTAACCATAATTTCCATTTAATCCAATTGCTCATTCCTATATTCTTATTCCTCTAGGAATCTATTTTACTTAGAATTGGAATCAATCCAATCGGATCATCCAAACTCAAGTTATGGCATTTTCACAACTAGTCATTTTACCGATTTTTCTAGTGACAGTTTGTATTACTCATTTTTCCGGAGGTCTTGACTTCATATTTTGACACTATGTCCTTATACTCATTTAAAGCTAAGGTGCGCTAAGGGTTCTATTCCAATTGAATCACCCACCTGAGCACCGAAACCACTTTACGCTCCAAATAACCGGGCTAATCTATGTTCAAAAACTGAACCATAATTTGGCTTGCACATGGTCCTACTTTTGAGTGAATATTTAGGCTACTTTAGGATCAGAATTTCCAAGGATACATCTCTTCAAGTTTTGTTCTCCTTCAAGTCTATTTTACGTATCCACTTAAATCACTAAATCGGATCAAAATTGAGCAAGTTATGGCCAAAATACTAAAACTGGTCAAAACAGAAACAGGACATTTCGTGACCGAGACTCCGCGGCCCAAAATTTTACCAAATCAGGTTTCTTCCATTTTTTCTTTCACTCTAAACACTTAAATCTGATGCATTATACGCATTTCAACATAACACACACAATTCACTATCAAACCCTAACCCTTACTCACTTGATTTTGTCAAACCCTAACCTAATCCATTTCTTTCTCAATTTCTATCAAATTCATCATGATTCAACCTTAAATTACCCAAATCAGGGTTTTATCCACAAAACTCAACAATTCAAGGTTTGTGTGATCTCCTCAACTAAAACCCTAGGTTTGGAACAAACCAATCTCCATAGAAAAACCCTAGCAATCACACCAATAACCCTGTACATCCAAAAGACACTTGATTCCATACAAAAAAACATACCTTTGTTCTTCCTTCTTCTCCTTCCTCTTCTTCCTCTTTCTTCCTCTCTTCTTCTCCCTTTTCTCCTCCATACTGCCTTAACTTTTGAGAGACCAAATGAATTATTTTGGTTGTCTCCCCATTTAAATAATCTAACTTTCCTAAATTACAATTTGGTCCTCCATTTCTTTTATATTGCCAATCAACTTATTTTATCACATTTGAGCCCATGAACCTCATCGTCCATTCTAATGAGTCACAAACCCTAACTTAGCCCTTAAGAAATGTTTTGATTGGCTCTCATAAGAAAATATCTCCATTTTATCAGATTTTTATTCCTTTTGTCTTATACCGTTTTATATCGAGATTAAAATAAATAAAAAATATTCTGTCGTCTAAACTTCCAAATCGACCATGAAATATTCTAATTAAATCCTTCATGATTCCGTGCTTTGAAATCACCGAACCCATTTAAAATCATTAAAATCGGTAATCCTGACAATAGCGCATTATTACCCGACTACGCTCGATCACTCCTCGGAAACTATCCAAACGGACCTCGCTTTCACTTTATTTCGCCGTTAATCTTTATGATTTATTCCGCACTTTCGTATTTTCGCCTCAATTTCCGAAAAAATTTCAAATAAGTGCTCCAAATTTCAAATTGAAATCACTATTCACTTAAATCTCCCATTATCTTCTAAAATACGCTCAAAGTCATGTGAACCGAAATTTTCTTAAAAATCCCTTTGCAACCCCTCCATCCGGATAAAATAAAGAAAAATCACTATTCTCAGTATCTGCGGCTATACTTTCTAAAATTTCACTTCATGCCCAAATGATGTCCGTAGAGCGCTCTAAATTTAATCTACCCTCGTTTCTATCATCGACCTCTAATACTAAAACTACTATTATAACATTCAATAAGGTTGGGGTTTTATGATCGGGAGGTGATCAAGATGTCATCCACTTAAGACTAATGGCATAAACCGATCTAAATAGTGGTCGAATATCCTATGCATGAGATCCATGAACAAGCCGCCGGGCGCATTCACAACCGAAGGGCATCACCAGAACTCGCAGTGCCCATAACGCGTTCTAAACGGGGTAATCTTAGGATATCCTCGTATCCCTAACCTCAGCCGATGGTAACCCAGTATGGCGTCATTCGAGTGTACTGCGCTCCTCTCAACCGATCAAATAAATCGCTAATCCTTGGTAATGGGCACCGATTCTAATCAGAATCCCGTTCAACTGTTTTAGTCAATGCACAAATAAAGGGTCTTGTCCTTCTTCTTCAGCAAAACAGAACCGAGCGCCCCATGGTGAAGTGCTCCTAGCCTAATGAACCCTTGCCTAATAGCTTCGCAATCGGACTCCGAGTTCCTACACTCAATCGTGCCATCCTATGAGTCATAGAGATGGTGAAGTAATTGTGCACCCCGATATCAAGTCTACTACCCTATGGAGGTAGTCCGTAGTTTATCCGAAAAACATCCACATACTCGCATATTACTCGAGGCAGATTCAAGTCCGGTTCTCCTCATCCTCTAGTAAGGCTAAATTACCTAACCCGCTAACCGTCCCTCGACACCTGACTCGCATAACGTCCCGGGGCAAAATGTCATGCTTGTCTCCCTGAAATACCACACGAGTACCGTCCTGCGTGCAGGAGGTAACCCTCCTACGCTCACAATCGATAACGACTCTGTAAGCTGCCAACCAATCCATCCCCAGATTGACACTCAACCCGACACGTCTACGATCCTCAGTCCACTGTAGTAGAGTCCCCGAGATCTCCAGCTCGCAACCTTGACATATCATCCCTATTCTCGCCCTAATCCCTAGGAGAACTCACATATAAAGGCTCCTCTAAGGTCTCAACTTAAGCCCAGCCATCACAATCGATGCAACAAGGAAAGAACGCGGCACCGTGAATCAAATAACACCTATCCCATGTGCGAGATAGCAAAACGCACCCGTATAACCTGGCCGACCACGCACTCACCAGCGGGTGACGCATGTGATACGCTCGACTCCTGATGTCCCCGCCAGGCCTCGCCTCTCCTCGTGATCTACTCATACTCCGCCTCTCGCCCGCTCTGCGGAAATGTGGGTGCCCGGCTAGTGAGCTCCCCCGGTAACCGGACTGGCTCTCGGGCTCAGACTGCGGCGCACGAGGAACGTGACTGTGATTTTCTCATTCAAGCATCGGGACTGAAATGTGCTGTCCCAAAACCCCGATCCCCTGTCTCCTCGGGGCAATCCTTCTCATGTGTCCAAAGCCTGAACAATGGTAGCATACCATCTGCCACGCCTAACCGGCAACTCTCATCTGTCCCTGGCCCGGATGGCCGCGACGCTAGGACCCTCCCGAACTAGAAGCTCTCTGCCTCTTTCCTAAACTGGAAGAAGACTTATTGTCCTTCCTCTTGCTACTAACACTAGCATCCCGAGTGCTCCGAGCATCCTCGATCTCTCGCTCTATGGTCAGGGCTGTCCCAACCATGGAATCCGTATCCTGTAAGCGAAGTCCTACAATCCTGGCCCGAATGGACAACTCACCATCTCCTCGAATCTCTCCTAACCTCGTCATGTCTCGTGGGCCATGCAATCGTCGACTCCAAGCAACTCGGAACCTAGTCACATAATCCATCATACATCGTCTGCCACTTGGGGAACCCCGAGCCAAGTAGCCTCTGAAAGTACGCACCCAAGGAACAGCCCCCCGAAATTCGCCCCATGTCATCGCCTCTAGGTCTCTAGAGGTCCTTGCCCATTTCCACCATATTTGGGCCTCACCCTCTAGCTGGAACGCAGCTAGTCTAGTCCGGGTCGCGTTAGAGGTAATCTCCATAGCCTCTAACACCTTCTCAATCTGCTTAAACCAATGGTCTCAAGCACCATCGATCTCCTCCCCCGTGGAATGCTCTGAGGATGATGCTTCCTAAACCTCTGTGAGGCTATTGGGGATCTTCCCGTCGACCCGCTATACCAGCCCCGTGAGATAGCAGCCATCGTAATACCTACAGCCTCGGTAAAAGTCCGCTGATCAAACACCGATGGTGCCCGCCATTACCCCCATGGACGCCCTCTCCTCTCAAGGCCCCACCTCTACTAGCCATCTATACAATCACATGGCAATTAATCTACAATACAGCATCTCCAAGGCATAAACACAAAAAAACTCGAGACACTAATCATACACAAAACCGCGTATATATATCAAGTTCCCGTGATTTATGACGCACGCGTGACAATTTATCCACAATTCTAATCATTTTGATCAACTAAATTTTATTTTTTGAAAATTTTATTTTTCGAAAATTTTGTCGAAATTTATTTGATTTCTGGTTTATTTTTAAATAAATTAAAAAAAAATTTCGAAAATTTTTGTGATGAACAGTGTTCATGAACCGGATCCAAACGGTACCCGTGAACAATACCGAGTCGAAAAACCGGGATCAAAATCGAGCCAGCGTGACGAAGATCGACCGCCCAATTGGCACCCAGCACGCCTGTGTGCCCGAGCCGTGGTCGTGATCATGGCCTCGCCCGTCAGGTCGCGGGCTAGGTCGTCAGGTCGCGAAGACACGCCACGATCGCGCCGCGCCTCGCAGCCATGCCCCGCGCCCTCGCTGCGCGACCTCGCTGCGACGCGGTTAGTCGCGAGCCGGCCGCAGCTCGCGAAAAATGTAGGCATGGCCCCGGCCGTGTCGCGGGGCGTGGCCCCTACCGTGTCGCAGCGTCGTATCGCGTCGCAGCGCCGGGCGCACGGGTCGCCGTGTGTCGACGCAACACGGTCCAGCCCTTCCTCCTCTAGCCTGTCACAATATTAACCGCTGGTATCATGATACGTGTTTCCTCACTAGCCTTATAAATTGCTGTAAATACAATACACTGTATTGCAACACAACTCTCCAACAGCCTCAAATCCTTATGTCATGATACAATTAATTGTATTGTGACCCCAACAAATTAAGTCTTTGTCACAATACAATCCACTCGCATCATGGACCTACTCGCACACCTCAACCCTATCAGAATACAATTTATCCAACACGCACTCTCTGTTGCAATACAATGCAACCTCTGCAATAAAGTTTTCCCCCCAGGCTGCAATACAATCCAACCACTTCTTGCAATACAATTTCCATTCCTCCCTGCCTTTCCAACTTGCAATAAATTTATTGTATTGCAATACAAAATCATTTCTTGTGTAATACACCAAAGAGCTCAAAACGGTTTGTAATTACAATTTTTTTTTTTCATTATTCTTTTCCTTGCCTAAATTTACCGGAGAATTTCTAAAAATATCTATATTATATATATATATATATATATATATATATATATATATATATATATATATATATATATATATATATATATTTTTTTTTTTCTTCTCATTTTCCACACTCAAATATATTTATAAAAATTTATTTTCTTCCATTTTCTTTAATTTACAATCTCAGGAACCTTAGAAAATTATTTTCTTCTTAATTCATCCAATAAATTTATAAAAATTTATTTTTCTGATTTTCTTCAACTTAGAAAATTATTTCATCACCTATAGGCCAAATAAATTTATAAAATTTATTCTTTCTCATTTTGTTCCGCTTTGTAATAATCGTGACAACTCAAAATATTTTTCTAGAATATTTTCTAACACATACATGTGCTAATCACCAAGCACACATACAATCTCACACATGAAACAAGTCATGCACACCAAACACACAATTCATCAAGTCACACAAAACACATCAACACACGTGCATGTGTTGTCCTAGTTTTGTCCCGTGATTTTCCTAGGTAGTCTCATACCTATACCTAGCATCGAACCACACCTAGTGGTGATGGATACCCAAACCCGAGATCCCTAGGTATTCGTATACCTAATCTCTGATACCAAGCTGTGACACCCCGAACCCGGGGGTCCGTTGACCACCTCACAACTCATGGAATACAAGTGGATGCTCCAAGCTACCCGACGCCACTTCGTAAAATCGGCAAAGTCTCCTTTATACGGGGAGCCTACCTAAATAAACACTCTCAGACAAACCCATCCTGGCAAATTCAATACAATCACAATGATACAAATATGGATAAAAACGGCCTCTTGGGCCCATACTACAATATCTATAAAAACATATCAACTATATCCAATAGTTCTAAGAGTTCAAATGTTTTACTCTTATACAACATATATTAAAATACTCGAATTCTAAAACATGTAAACATCATCAAAAGCCAAAGCCAATCCGCTTCTTCTAAAGCGGCCTCTCTAGACGAGCCTGGCCCTCGCACGCTCCCGTACCTGTAAAATATATCCCCGACAGTGAGCTAATGCTCAAGAGTGGAATCGCCCCTAAGTGGGCCACTCTACCTAAGTGCAAGGCAATGTTCCAAAATAAACATACATTCAAGCAAATACATGATCCTACTAATGTCTACATGACCAACCCGCATCCCAAGTCCTCACTGACTTCACACTCGCCTAAGCCCCCGTATGAGAATTATTATTTTATTATTCAGGGACAACCATGTGTATATCAATCGTCAGCCCGACGATTGATATATTATTTGTCGTGGATTCACCCTTCGATGAATATCAATTAGGCCGTCTTGATGATTTGATATTTAGCTCGGGACTACCCTCCCGATAATTACTTCATTTTTGTGATAACCCCTTCTCGTAATCCATCTTCTCTCTAGACTCATCTCATGCACTCACCCTATAGTCCTAGTGCTGGTCCTCACTTTTCTATCTTCAGGGTCCCACTCACAATGCAGTTCCCACCGGCCTTCTTCGCCCCATTAGAGCTCAAACCCACTACCCAAAGGGACTCTTATAGAAGGAGCACTCTACTCACCAATCGGAAGCATAGCTCACTCCCACTTCTATAAGAGTCCCTTCGGGGTCGTGGTCTGAGCCTCATGGGAGGCGAAAGAAAAGGGCGCTTGGGACCCGCCACAGCACCTATGAGTGGGACCGCACTGAAGAGAGATGGGAAGTGGTGGGACCCATTACAAAGGCGCTATGTCTGTTAAGACTACAGTAGTCACAAACTCAATCGTTTGTCATGAGGTTTGACCTCATGTTAAAGGGATTCTCTTATAAAGCAAATGGGGAGCACCTCACTACCAACTATAGTGAGTGCTCCCCATTGCTATTATAAGAGTCCCTCGCGCATGGGTCTCGAGCCTCACTGAGGCGAAGAAAAGGCCGCCTGGGACCTCCGCGAAACAAGCACTCCAAGGAGCCGGACCCCAAGAGGTTTGGGCCCCACAATAAAAGCTGGGCTGCCTTTATTGTAGTCCCCATTCTTCACGCCAGTGGGTCCCACCATAGGTGTCGCTAGCAGTCCGGCTTCCATGAGGCTGACCACGACTTCGGGACTCTTATAGTAGACTACTACCAACCGAAGCACAATTTCGCTGGTAGTGAGAGTGCTCCCACTTATAAGAGTCCCTTTCGGTCGTGGGTTCGAGCCTCATGGAGGCGAAGAAGGTGGCAAACTGGGACCCGCCAGAATAGTACCTAAGGAGGAGACCCACCTGAAGAGAGATGGCGGTGGGGACCCCACGTATGATCCCAATCTGATTAACCTCATGAACCCGAGGGATTCTCGCACTCCAATGGATATAGAAATCCTTCTCAAACCATCAAATAAAATCCATGGAGCTTCTAACCTTTACAATCCTTAACATATCTTTAGAAAATAATGCGAAGCGAAGTGGTAAATTTTTTTTTTTCTTTTCTTCTTTGTTTCAAACACTTAGATTTTTCGTAAAAATCGCCGAGTTTTCTCTCGTTTTTCTGACTCTCTTCCTAAATTTACAAATACCCGCATAAGCATTTAAAAAACATTTCTAATCTTCCAATTTTCAACTTCCGCTTTAGGACTCCTCATTCACAACTCAATCAACACAATATATACCATCTACATTTATTCATTTCAATCATCAAACATTCAAAACTTCTTCAATTCCATGCAATAGCTTTATAAAAGATTGGGCTTGAGCCTGACTTAAGCCGACCGCCAAGTAGTTCCTTTCAAAATATATCCATATATGCATATATACAGGACAGCATTCGATATAAAATATGCAAACTATTTTATACAATGCAGTTCACATGCGCCGCTCTCGATGGTTCGACTCATCAAGAGGGTACCCTATCTACGCACCCGTCTCGGTCCCAAAATGTTTTTGGAAACATATGGAAAAGAATTGAGCTAAAGGAGCCCGAGTGTACATTTTCATTAAGATAACATTTCAAAAGTATATATCAAAGTAATAAATACTTATACAATTAAAATCCATTTATGCCTTAAACATTTATACTTCAAACTTTCTTTCTTTCTTTATAATAAATACGTATACAATTAAAATCCATTTATGCCTTAAACATTTATGCCTCAAACTTTCTTTCTTTCTGATGTAACCCAGGGGATAAACACACCAAACAACTTCGGCACGATGCTGAGGGATACCTCATTCCGGGGCCATAACCACTACGCTACTGAGAAATTCACGCTTGCATAGGGTTCCAAATATAGCACTTTATCACGTGTAAAGATATTACTCTAGACACCTATTTCCTCCCGCTTAGTAACCTATAACTTTACCTCTAAATCCTTACACGCTTAAAGTACCTCGGGCCGATATCTCGTCATAACAGTACCATATGGGGTTGGGGTGGTAACCACAAGAAAACATTTCTTCTAAATACATTTATAAATCCATTTAAACCTTTACTTTATCATTTATACATTTTTGCATTCTTCTTACACATTTTAAAAACTTGCATAATGCCTTAACATATGCATACATATATAAACATTTACATTAAATCCTTTTCTATTTTAACATTAAAACTATCTATACCTTTCTTTCAAAATACATTTTATGTGATCCATTTAAATCCTTTACTTTATCATTAAAAAACACATATATATGAAAATATACTCTATGCATTCTCTTTACACATTTTTAAACTTCCATAATGCCTTAAATATATGCATACATATATAAACATTTAATATAACATATATTTAGGAAAAGTAAACATTTATACATTTTACTACATTCTTATGGATATCCATATATAAACATTTATATTAATCTTTTCCTTTTCACATTAAATCCATTTACCTTTAAAACTCAATTTTCAAAATATTAGTTTTACACTCCACCGTCTCACCGCCTCTCAACTCGCTTGCTTCCCGTCGACCTCTCTTGCCTCCGTCCGATAGTCCTTCACCTTTTCAAGAAAACCACAACTAACCATTAACCATAACTTCCATTTAATCCACCATACACATTCATTTTCACCCAACCACATCACATTCACTTAAATATCATTTAACCACACTTAAAAATACGCAAATGACCAAATTACCCCTTTTCTTTACAAAATGACCTTAATGCCCTATCGATTTTTACACTCGTGACTGCTTTTTGGAAACACCCATTTTTCTTAATGTCTTAACCTATATTTGACACTGGTTCTTTATAATCTTAAACTAAGGTGCTATGGTCTTCTCCAATTGAATCACCCAAATTGGAGCACCGAAACTCACTTTACGTCCAAAACAACCGGGCTAATCTATGTTCAAAAACTGAACCATAATTTGGCTTGCACATGGCCTTACTTTGAGCAAATTTTTGGGTCACATAGAATCAGAATTCGAGGGAACCTATTTCAGGATGTTTGGTTCTCCTTGAAGTCTATTTTAACCAAGGACTTGAATCACTCAAATCGGATCTAAAATGAGCAAGAGGGCCAAAATACAAAAGTTGGTCAAAATAGAAAACATAGCATTTCAGGCCGATCTTAAAATGACCAAAATGTGTTTTTCTTCCACTTTTTTTTTCACTCTAAACACTCCAATCTAATGCCTTATACCTCAATTTCACTAATGCCTAACCAATTTCAACATATCACATAAAATTCACTATCAAATCCTAACAATTTCCTCACTTTCTTTTTCAAAACCTAACCTAATCCATTTCTTCTCAATTAATATCAAAATCAAGATCATTCAACCTTAAATACCACCAATTTAACATCCATACCAGAAAAGTCAAGACATTAGATATGAAACATCAAATCCTAACACCACTCACTTTATTTTTCAAAGCCTAACCTAATCCATTTCTTTCTCAATTGATATCAAATCATATCATTCAACCCAATACTACCAATTTAACATCCATACCAAAAAAATTCAAGACATTAGACATGAAAACATCAAACCCTAACTTTCCCACCATTAAAAATCCATTTGTTCTTGGTTTCCTTTACTCCACTCTTTGCCACTACACTTGTGTAGAAAGACTTTGGAAAGCTTGAAGCGAAAAGAAAAATCACCTCCCTTTCGCTTCCACTCACCTCACACCTGCTTTTCTCCTTCCCTCTTTTATTTCCTCTTTCTCTTTCTTTTCTCTTTCTCTCATATGGACGAGCTCTCCTTGAGCAAACTTTCATTTCCTTGAATTTATTTGACCCACACAATTTTGCTAATTTGCACTTGAGCCCAAAGAATCATTATTGGTGACAAGTGACTTACATGTCACCTTGTCATTGGTCCATTCTAATTAATCACAAATCCATTAACCTATTATTTAAATCATAACTTAGCCATTAAGAAAGGTTTTACTGGCTCACAAGAAAATATCTCCTTATAGCGCATTTTATCTCGCTTCACCTTACACCGCTTTTATACCGATTAAATGTCAAAATATCTCTATGGTCAGTCTAAACTTCAAATCGACCAGCGAAATATTCTATATCCTCTTCACATTAGATTCCAGGCTCAAATCACCAAAAATCGGATTTAAAAATCATTAAAATCAGAACCGACAATAGCGATATTATCCGGGTTTACGCCCGGACGCCCTAAAACTATCCAAACGGGATTCGCTTCACCGCTTTCAGTTTCGTTAGACTCCTATGATTATTTTCGACATTTTCCTATTTTTCTCGGCCCAATTTCCGAAAAATATCAAATAAGAAGTTCGAATTTCAAATCGGAATCACTATTCACTAAACTCCTTAATTTTCTCTAAATATCACCAAAGTCATAGGAACTGAAATTTCTTAAAAATCTCTTGCAAACTCCCTCCATCCGATATAATAAGAAAAATCACTATTCCTAGTGGCATTCGTGAAAATTTTCGAAAATTCCACTTTATGCCCAAATGACGTCCGGAGCGTTATAAATTCTAATCTACCCTCGTTTCTATCATTGGACCTCTAATCAGTTCAAAAACTACTATTATAACATTCAATCAAGTTGGGGTTTTACACCTAGGGTGTTCCAATGCATATGGAATGCAGGTATGCCAATTCCAACACAGTCTAATTCTCCAATGCATATGGAATGCATGTATGCCAATTCCAACACAGTCTAATTCACATGTAAATATATAAACATGCATATATTTACAAAACATTCAATTCACACAATCATGTCATGTAAATTCTCATTCATTCATCAAAATTAGCTCACTTGGGCTAATGATCAAACACGAGTAATTTAATTTAAATCACTCGACCAAACACATATTTTCACAAAAATATATTTTTGTGAACACTGCTTCGAACAAGAAACCCCAGGCCATCGGCTCCTTCCAAAGCACAAATTCATCTGGGCTCACTTGGTGAACCCGTTTCACGCTACTTCCGGCCTCAAACAACCAATACATGATTTATAGAACACTTCCATCAATATTTAACCTAAACAACCAGAACACCGATACCCGCTGTTCGTGGGTCTCAACTAGCATTTCGATTCCAAGGTTTGAATCGATCAAACGCGGCCGCTCAAGGCCTCAACCAACCGAAACATTTACATGGTACTTAACCGAAGAATAAAACCTGCAGGAGAAACTCTACCTCCTGGGAGCCTGAGGAAACTCCCAACCGGCATTCACGCGGCTCTCTCTCCGCAGGCGCCTCCTCCTTCTGTCCCGAAGACTCCGTCGACCTACCTGACGCCTCGTATTTCTAGAGAGAAGGAAGACTCTCTCACTAAAAATCACTATTTTCGCTTCTCGTAGGCCATCCCCTCCTCCTCACGCTTTAAGGCTAATTTCTCACTGTAAGTGATGAAAGATCGTATAATTTTGTCATTTAGTGACTTAACAACTTCCAAAATGACCATTATGTCCCTTCATTTCAGCTTTATTATCATAATCGCCTCGTCATTCATTTCATCATTTACTCACAATTTATGGCACATGAGTACTTGTTATATGTGATCTTTGTCGCATCGAAAATCGTTTTACTTCACCCGAACCGTGATGCCTCGAAAAAAGTGTAAATTCCGACCGTTCTGAATTTGACAAATTACAGGCTAGCTAGATTTCATGAGACGATTCCAACGGTGCAATCTGTTTCATCATCCGAGATCTAGAGAATAAATTACGGATTTTTAACCGAACTTAAAATTTCGTAACCAAAATTACGATTGCCCCTTTCCGTATATTGAATTTTTAGGTCTGATGCACACAACTTGGTATTTCATAAGGTATCCCGGAGCAAAGCACTCACAAAGACCGATCTTCAGAACTCCAGAACCACCAACAACTAAGCTAGAAATGCAATTACATGTCACAAAGAAACCAAAATTACATATGTATAGAAGTATCCCAAAAGTATTATCCGATGTTCTATCGCACTAACAACTTAGATGTCACCAAATCCATGTGCACAATTCAAGGATGTCATGGAGTTATCACCCTTTCATATGATTCTCCTAGCCTTGAACAAGATGACTAAAGAAGGAAAACCCCAATCAAGAACAAATAACACCATAATACAATAAAGAAACATAAGCCTAAAAACAAACATAGTGGTGATGATGATATGAAAAAGAAGGTGTTTTGCTAGAACATAAAAAAGAAAATGAGTTAACTTAAAGTGCTCTGCTATATGTAAAAGATTACCTGGCCATAAAAAAGCCAAAAGGCTCTATTCTATGTTGCATAGCCCAGTAATGTGGCCTGCTTCGCTTATCCGATTATGAGTATGCCTACCAAGTAAGGACTCCACTTCAAGACCACAAGGCTCGCTACTTTTTCCAAAGTCGTATCTACACTTAAGTTTGTCAACTATAGCATTGTTTAACCCTAACTCAACTCAAGCTCTCAAAACATCGTTAGAGAGCCTGAATTTTCACCGTGTTTGTGGTTTCTCATCATCGCTGAAGATACCTCAAATCTACTAGAAATATTCATATGGTTTTCATATAAACAACTTCCGCATTCAACACCCAAACCACATCTTTTCTTGCTTGATCTTATGAATCAAACAACTCACAGGATTGTTATTAGTAAATTATTCTTCTATTTTAATTTCGAAAGTTATTTTTTTGAACTCATTGTTATATTTTACCACTAGTCTTATTGCATTCAACCATAGCTCTGTTACATATTTTGGAGGAACTTTTCTAAAAGTGTCCATCTCTTATTATTTGATTGAAAAAAAAGACTAAATTTCTTGGATTTTTTGTAGCATACTAAAATTAAAGAGTATGCAACATTCCATGTTAACGAAAAAGTTGTAATACACGCATCTGTTTAATGTTTCATGCAATGAGCTAGTTACTCAAACCTGATTTGACTATGCATCCTGGGAGATCCCTTTGTAGTTTGGCATTGCTCTCTTCAAGCAAAGAAATTTTATGCTTGAGAATCTAGGAAAAAGAAAAGGGAAAATGTATTCAACTCCTAAAATTAATAGATAAGGGAAAATGTATTCACTTATAGTACCTAAATTTCTCAAATGGAGCACCAAAGATATCCCATGAAAATAAAGAACTCATAATCGTAATTTCACATTTACCGTGATTTTTTGCACTTTAGCCGTACGGATCATGGTAGATCAACAAGTAGGAAAAGATAATGGGAAGAAACATGGTAAAATAATAACAACAAAATCTTTTGAAAAGGAAAATTACAAAGAGCCTTGTTTGAGCACAATTTGCACTTCAAAGTGTTTAAGGTATCTTCCACGTTTATACATCGTGACTAACACTTAATAACCGCATATAGAAAAAGTAGATGAACCATTGCAGAGAACATGGTAGAACAAATAAACAATGTAACTTGACCATGTTTCTGAAAACTATTTTCTATTCTCAAAAACAAGGAGAGTATGTTTGGTTACCTTTCTTTGTTTTGAAATACATAGAGAATACGGAAAATACTAAATTAAGAGAACAAGAATAATTTTGAAAGAATACCAAAATGGTGTTATTTGTGTTTTCAAAAACTGTTCTCATGAACCATTTTCAAAAACAAGCCCTTTGTCTATCATTCTTAAAAACTAATTTTTTTTTGAAAAACAAGGAAAACATAAGAAACACGTCTACTTATAAAAAAAAAAAAAAGAGAATATAGAAAACACTAAATCTTGAAGACAAAGAACAAATTTTATATTATTTAAAAAAAAACATGTTTTATAGAACATTAAAGGTCTGTTTGTTTACAAATTTTGAAAACTATTTTTTATTTTGGAAAAAAAGGAAAACATAAAGAGCAACAGGAAGAACATAAAAACACTCAATTATAGAATAAGAACAGTTTTCATAAAACATGGAAATTATGTTCTTTGGTTCATTAAAACCTATTCTCAAGAACAATTTTAAAATGAACCTTGCTAAGGCTCATCAGATGAAATATTCTCTCTCCCAAAGTAGATTAGATTTTGTCAAGATTAAATTATTTCTATGAGGATCTGGGACAATTTACCATTAATAAAAAAATAAAAAAGAAGTACGTGGCAGAAAACACATTATGAACAAGTCCCATCCCATGACAACAAAGCCCAAGTGCGGGCAATGCTTAGGAGGTGTGGTTCGCTTGTAGCCGTTGAGTTTCAAACTGGTCACACATTAATTGAGAATGCTTTGAATTTTCTAATGCACTCTGCAAAAGTTTAATTTTTTTTTATCTTTCAAAAAAGGAAAATTTGAAAATATATGAATCTTTATATAATTTGAATTTTTATTTTTCTTTGAGCCTAAGATCTTCATAGTATTGTTTTTTGTCTCGGAAAAGGCCACATTGGTATGAAGGGCATTTTTGTCTCAATAAAGGGTTTACTATTCCGCCTCATGTTTTTATTATTTAGTTGGAGATCTCACATGTTTTAATGATTTTAGGGATTTTGTTTTTACTTTTATTATTTTGATACTATAGCACCTTAACATAATTCTCCCTTTACAAGTATATCCATATAAACTAACAAAATACTTTAGAATATTTTGAAATAATTAAAATTATTACTTTAAAAAAAATTGAAAATATATAAATATGAATAATTTAATTTATAGTTTTATTTTTTTATATTGAAAAATTAAATAGAATAAGTGATGCTAAAACTTATTTTATTTCATATATTTCATTTTTAATATTTTCTTGATTCAAAATAAGAAATTATATAAAAGGTTTTATTAGGTGCATAAGTATTAATAGAAAATAGTGAACAAATGATATTGTCAAATTAGAAAGCAATTAGATGATTTTTTACTTCAAAGCACAAGACAATAATAAATAAAATTAAATACTTAGGACAATTTGGGTTGAAGATAATATAAATGAGTTTAATGAAGTAGGTTCTCACATGGTTTTGATCATGGTTGATGCCCAAGTCAATAAAATAAATTCATGATTGATGAGTTTGTTGACTTATTTTGCATTTTAATTTTCTTAAAATTTGAAAATATAAGAATCTTTAAATAATTTGAGTTGTTATTTTTCTTTTCTAGTTTTAAAGCTACTAGGATTTTTTGTGTTTATTTTATTTTTAATCACTTTCATATGTTTTTTTATCCAAAGGGGGAAGATTTTTTTAAATAAAAGAATCTTTTGAGAAAAATTATCCTTAATGTGTTCCTAACTTTCAATCAATGTTATTGCTTTCTTGATTTGTAGTGAATCATTTGTCCATAAATTGGAGTGTTTCTCACCACCATTTCTCTCATCTCATCTCAATTGCTTTGGAAAGAAAGAAGTCTAAACACCTCCTGCTTTGTTTTCTATTCTGCCTCTCATTCCTCTCAGCTTCTTTCTTTCTTCGTGTTTCTTTCTAATTCCACCGTAACGCCCTCATGGCCAGAGCCTTACTCTTCCAGCTTAAGAAATCATTTTCCATCAAGAATTCTTATTCTGATTACTTCAAATTATTTCCAACTCCCTTCTTATCCGAAACAGATTAAATGGGAAGGGGAGGTAGGATTGCTGCTCATGGGAATGGGTCAGTTGTGATTTGGGTGATCAGCCAGTGTGATTGAGCTCGACCTTAGTTGCAGCAATTTCTGAACCATCCATTCCAACTCGTGCCCTCTTCCGCTTTTCATCTCCAAAGGCTTAACCTTGCTTTCAACAATTTTAGTGGGTCCTCTGTTTCAGCTGGGTTTAGTTTTGTCTCTCCAGCTTGATGCATCTCAACCTCTCTACCAGGATTTTCAGGCCTAATTTCACCAGAAATCTCTCTACCTCTCCAACTTGGTTTCACTTGATCTCTAGGAATCGCAGCAGAATTTGCCTGGGATGGTTTCATTCTTTGGTTCAAAATTTAACCAAGTTGCGTAAGGCTTCACCTTCGTATATCCATCTCTTCAGTTCCTAATTCCTCGTTAAATCGGTCTTCTTTGATATCCCTAGATCTCTCCCTATGTGGATTGCATGGGAGATTCCCTGACAATGACATTCATCTTGAAACTCGAGCTTCTCTCCTTATGGGAAAATTCTAACCTCAATGGAAACTTCCTACCTATCTGGAGAACAATTCCCTTATCAACATGGATTTATCATTCACAAATTTTAGTGGAGAGCTTCCGGCTTCAATGGGCAATCTAAAGTCTTTACAAACTTTGGATCTCTCTTATTGACAGTTCTTTGGGTCCATCCATGCTTCTCTAGAGAACCTCAACCAAATCACTTCCTTGAGTCTTGATGGTAATCATTTTAGAGGTAAAATTCCAAATATTTTTTATAATCTTAGAAATTTGATTTCATTAAGCCTTTCCTGGAACAATTTCAGAGGATAGATTCCATCATCAATTGGAAACCTAACAAACCTTTATGGCTTATACTTCTCCGATAATCACATGGTTTTCATTCCTTCTCCCCAAAATGAAAATGGGTTTTCTCAAGTCTATCCTTGTGCGCTTTAGGGTATAATTTGTTCAATGGGACAATACCATCTTGGTTGTATACTCTGCCATCATTGGTAGAGTTAGATCTCAGTCATAATAAATTCATTGGTCATATTGGTGAATTTTAATTTTATTCATTGGAGAAGATTGATTTGAGTATGAATGAGTTACACGAGTCAATTCCAACTTCAATATTTGAACTTGTGAACCTTTCATCTCTTAAACTTTTTTCAAATAACTTGAGTGGTGTTCTGGAAACAAGCAAGTTTGAAAAACTTATAAATCTTACTTACCTTGATCTTTCAAACAACATGCTCTTGTTGACTATGTCCTTTCATTCCAACTCCATGTTACCTAACATCTGTGATTCTAGACTCTTCACACACAACATTAGTGGAATATTGTCATGGAACGTGGGAAAGGATACATTGCGCTACTTGAATCTCTCTTATAACCTCATAAGTGGATCTGAGAAGCTTCTATGGTCTAATATGGAAATTCTAGATCTTCATTCAAACTTGTTGCAAGGACCACTTCCAACTCCTCCAAATTCTAAATTTTTTTTTCAGTCTCCCATAACAAATTGAGTGGAGAAATCTCACCGTTGATTTGCAAAGCGAGTTCCATGAGCGTTCTTGATTTGTCAAGTAACAACTTTGGTGGTATACCATTGTTTGGGAAATTTTGGCAAGGATCTCTCCGCTTTTGAATTTACAAAGGAATCCACCTCATGGCACCATTCTCAAACTTTTGAAGGGAAATTCTATCGTAATCCTCGACTTCAATGGTAATCAATTGGAGGGCCATACTGACAATTGTGGGTGAGAATCCTGAAGTTCTAGACCTTGGAAACAACAAAATAAATTATACGTTTCCCCATTGGTTAGGAGCTCTTCCAAAGTTGCATGTTCTTATTTTGCGCTCTAATCATTTCCATGGCCATATAGAGTTTTCCAAAATCAAATCCCCATTCATGAGTCTAAGAATCATTGATCTTGCTCACAATGATTTCGAGGGCGACTTGCCTGAAATGTATTTGAGAAGTTTGAAAGCAATAATGAATATCGATGAAGGCAATGTGACAAGAAGATACATGGGGGACACTTACTATGAAGATTCCACAGTGGTGACGATAAAAGGGTTAGAAATGGAATTTGTGAAAATCTTGAATACTTTCACAACAATTGATCGGTCTATCAATAAATTCTGAGATTCCGAGTGCATTGGGAATCTTAATTCACTTCGTACTCAAACTTGTTTAATAACTACCTTATTGTGACATCCCATTATCTTTCAAAATTTTGAAGATGTCAACTTCGACCTTCTTCAAACAACTGAGCTGGAGAATCAAGAACTAAACAGATTGACGCTTGAAGTTTTGAATCTTTTCAAAACCATCTTACTCGGATTTATACCAAGGCGCCGCTTTACATTCGAAATGATTCATACTACGAAACTCGTGGATTATGTGGATTTCCATTATCCAAGAGATGTACAACTAATGAAGTGCTGTAGTTCTTCACAAGAAATGTAGAACTAGAGTTTGAAATTGAAATTGATTAAAAATCACATTGACGGGTATCAATGTGGGCCGGTAATCGGGTTTTCTACATCTCATTTCCTTAAGTGGAAAACTTGAATGGCTTCAGGCGATTTATTCCTAAGAATATTCACAAGAAAATTAAAGGAATAAAAGGAGCACTCATATGCGTAGGAGCACTAAGAAGATAATTTGCTCATTCTCATTTTATTGTGCGTTGCGATTGCAAAATGGATTTTACATTTTTATCTGAGAAAATAATCCATTTTATCATTATAAGTGTAATCTTGTTTCTGAGGTATAAATAAATTTTTTCCTTTTTACATTTATTTATTTTTTGTTTTTGTGATAATGCAATATATATATATATATATATATATATATATATATATATATATATATATATATATATATAGGCAGTATATATATATATATATATATATATATGGTGTCTTATAATTTGAAATAGAAAAATGTCAGTATCTTGGAAACTATATAAATGGATAATTATCAAAGACTTGGGGAGGCATTTGGATACATTTCCAGTTTTTATAGAAGAGGCGGTAATGATCTTATGTTAACATTATGTTCCCTTGATTACTTTTGGGATCATGATCAATCTTCATCAATGTCTCCTTACAAGAATCTAAACAAGGGAGACCTAGATGCAAACCGACAAATGACAAATGATTCAATCCTTTCAATTGACTAGATTCCAATTGATTGAATTATTGTTCCCACCTTACCATTCCTAACCAATGTTAGACAAAGGAAGGAAAGGAAGGTTGGTTTTTCTAATAAACATAGTTGTGAACAATTACTCTATTCCTAACCAATGTTAGACAAAGGAAGGAAAGGAAGGTTGATTTTTCTAATAAACATAGTTGTGAACCTACCATTCACTCTCTTTCTAATTTGATCAATCTCGAATCCTTCTTTCGAAAGAGTTGTCCTCTATTCCTTCTTGAACAATTACTCGCCTTTCCTTTCCATCCCAATTTATTTAAGAACTCAATGGGTAATTGAATAATTTTATTTATATTGAACATAAATAGACTCAATTATTTTCAACTAGTAATTTTTTCATTAAAACATGTACAGAACTTATGTGTTCATGGCCCAACTGGACCACAAAGAGATAGAATTAATACAAATCCAAAGGGCCCAAGCTCACTTTAACATTAGGATCCATGAGTCAATCCCAAGCTCAACTGGGGCATTTTTTTCAAGGAACAAACAATTTTATTGACGAAGAATTTGTTAGAGATACCCTTGCTCAAGCTCCTTAGGCAATCTAAATCGCATGTTTTTTAGCAACGTCTCACGTGATGGTAGAACAGTTGTGTGACATAACTTACCTTATTGGTATGTCACAACTGGAGTCGCGCGTGATGATAGAACAAGTCATGCGACACATCTTCCTGTTTGGCCCACATGACGGGGTAAATTTATGCAACCAAGCATCAATATTTTGTGTGATGAATAAGGAAAAGTAGAGAATATCAGGCAATATCGCTGGATAAAATCGTGAGATTGGATCTAAATTTGTGAAAATTATGTGGAAGGAAGATTGTTCTTTGATGATTGGTGCACAGACCAATATTGAGATGATTATGGCATGTTGAGACGCTTTAGGTAACATAGAGATGATGAATACCGAGAAGATCTCAAAAGGCTGCTTAAAAGGGCAAGACGCTTTCAATGGATTCATTCATACACAAAGGAGATTTTCTATAAAAGACAAATGGCAAATGATTCAATTTCTTCAATTGATTGTCTCATTGGGTTGATTGAATTATTGTTCCTACTTTATAAGTTTATCTCGTTAATGGAATATTTTTCCCCATCTATATAACCTAAAGACAAGAATGAGACTATATCGATGATCGAGAAACCACAGACAAATTAAGGTTTCACTTTTTTAATATATATAGAAAATAAAATTTACAAGTATATTTCAAAATTAGAACAATTTATTTAGAAAGTGTACGATTAAGAAATTCTATTTTAAGAAAATATTTTCACAGGAAAATAAATAATAGCTTTCTTTTCTTTTTTGAATGACATGATCATCCATTCTAAAGTATGCAAAAGAGGTTACTTTATCAAATTAGTGAGAAAAAAAGAAGAAGATTCTAAGAAAGAAACCCTAATTAAATTGTTAAATCTTCCAAAATGGCACCCCACTTCATACTCTGCTTCACATTTTAATTTAAGTCACACCAATAATTTAATTTATCTACTAGACCAAAAGTCACCATCCATTTTTCGTCATTCTTTCTTAGTACTTTCTATTTAAGTATGAAACAAATAAAAAATTGCTAATATTACGTAGTCATGTTGGGTGGAAGTCTTCCTCCAAGTCTTTGCTATTGTTTTATTCCAAAATGCCTCCTCATAACCCCTTTATAAATGGCCCCCAACTTACTGAATGAAAGAAATACAACCTAATATAATGGAGGAAGTTGCTAAAGTGCTCATATCTTTAGCTTTGTTGGGTGCTTTTGGATTGTTTTTTCCGACAGATAATGCCTCAAGCAGCCGGAAAAGCTGAGATCTATTCCTGAGAAAATCAAGGAATCAAGTGGCCCACCGCCGTCTCTTTGCAGGGAACCATAAAGGCATCAAGAATTCACAAATTAAAGCTAAGTAAGAACTCATCCATCGACACCCACAACCGTGCCGCTTTCTTTCCCCTTTTTCTCGAGCAAAGGGCGAAACAAATATGGTAGGATTAAATTTTCATCTTTTTATTTTATTTTATTTGGATTCACTTTGTGTATTACGTTCTAGTATTCAGGTTCTTGTGTATCTCCAACCCAACCCTTTATCGATTGAGTTAGGGTCTTAAGGGTAAATCTTCATCTTTCTATTCTTCATTTTGATCAAATCTCAAGGGATTCGATAGGTACCAAAGCTCAACAGAGAACCTAACCTAAAAAAAGACCTACTTGATGGGATGAGAATCTAGTAGGCTTATACTACTCCACAATTTCTTGTGAAATTGTATCAATCCGTCCACCCCTGGGAAGCCTGGGTCCGGCACTACCATACTCCGGATGTTTTCACTTTGGATCCTCTCCCAGGGCACCGGGTAACCCTCTTTCGGATAGTTTTTTCCCACTACGCACCAACTCTCAATGAAAGCACCAATGATAGGTACCTGAGCCCATAGGAGAGCCCAACCCAAAAGACCAGTCTTATAGGTGGGAGAACCTTTCAAAGCACCACTCCACAATTTCTTGTGGAATCAGACATCAGTTCCACCCTTATAGTTAAATCCGCCTCAAACTCTAGATAACTTTCACTCTGCACTTCTGCATCGTAGCCCTTCAGTAAATTTTTCCCCACTACGTACCAGCTCTCAATGAAAGCACCAATTTTAGGTACCTAAACCAACAGGAGAGTCAAACCCAAAAGATCGATCTTATAGGTGGGAAAACCTCTCTATCTTAAGTACTACTCCACAATTCTCAGAACCTGTGATCGCCTTTAATCATGGCCGCACAACCTATGGAAAATTATTATCTATATGAAATTTTACAGCCAACATTTTGGTTATTTATTTTGCTTTTCAAGCTAAAATTTTTATCTAATATGGTTTTTACAGGTCATGTTCATGTTTTCAGAAACCCGGTAAATTTGAAAGCCTTTCCGAAAATGATAAAACTAAGAATCACGCTTATAAGACAAGACGTAGAACTCGAATTTTCAGAGCATCTGACGGACAAAATGACTTTAATTAATAGATTCATCTCATGAAATCTAGTTAATTAAAAAAATTTTGTTAAATCTCGAGATAGCTCGATATCTACGATTTTCAAGTGATGCAGAGGTGTCCTGTGGATCACTAAAACGGATTTCAAGAAAACATTGTTTTAAAAATTCATGAAGTTCATTTAAAAAACACTTGAACCTAAATCTGGATTTAAATGAATTATTTAAGCGTAACTGATCTGTACAGTCAGATTACATGGCGACGTGAGCCACAAAAGTAGACTGGGACAAAAGGAGATCACGCTTCGCTGTGGACTAAGCAGTAAGAGATAAAACAAATACTGAGAGAAAGAAAAGACATTCCAACCTTCTTTCCGATCCTCGGTTTCATTGTTGAATCATCTGTTAAGAGTGAAAGTTCATCTACTGGTTTATGACTACGCCAGGTACCAAAGGAGGGACACCGAAGATCTGTGAGGAGGAGATTTCTTGAAATCAAAATCTTTCGATTAGGAAATGCCTGCACTCCTCTTGCCTCTACTACGCTCCAAGAGGTAGGGGTTCTTCCTACTTTGGTTTAATTCTACCTAAGGGTCAAGTATTTAAATTCGTATTTTTTCAGATAAGGGTTGTTTAGAGCCACCTGCAGATTATGCTGCATTGGGAGGCTGTCAGGGGAGCCAAATTCGTGATTTTATAGCTCTCAGTGGCCTGCTTGGGTTGAAAATCACTTACGACCCTTAGGGATGTTTGATTGAAAATTCTATTTCAGCCCTTAGGGGCTATTTGGATTGATTTTGGTAATTGTTGGTTTAATTGTGGTTTGGTTTGGTTGTGGTTTTTCAAAGATATGAAAATGATATGTGGGTGGTTAAGGGAAACTCAATAAAACTCAGACCTTGTCCTTTTTTTTACAGAACTGGTCTACTTGGACCTTAAAATTGATGATTCTAGTTGAGGTAAAACCTAAGAACAAGAGCTACAAATGTCTAGAAGAGACCAAGGTTTAAATCCTCCTCAAAACTTTAAAATGAGTTTACAAAGTAGATATTGATTTTAACCCCATTCACGGGAGTTTGAGTTACTGGACCATATATTGGGTTATACCGGTCCAAATGATGAATAAAAATCCTATTGAACGATACTGAGGATAATAACTTTCTATGAAGAGCATGGTCAAGATTATGTCATTGTTCCCAAATTCAACCCAATTATAATCACATACCTCTTAGAAACTGTCTGGGAAAGAAATCCAATGCTTTTTACAAGACTTTTAATGAACCAGATTTAATTCAATTCGCTTGAAAAATTAAGACATAGGTGAACATTTTGTTAGAAGATCACTTAACAAAACTTGCCATATTTTCCAAAATTGTAGCTGGAGATTCGACAGTCTTTTTATGACCTACAACAAGAAATAAATAATGCCCGCCAGTTCTGATCGTGGTCGCTGTGTGAATTTATTTGTAGATTAGTGTAATATGTCCCAAAAAAGGTTAGAATCGTTAGACAAAAAACATTAATCATACCGCAAACGCAGTCAGATTGCGACCTTCATACCGTTGAATATCACACGTTTAATCAGTTAGTGTCAGTCGAACTGTTAACCTATATGCCACGGTTTTACCTGAAGACGCGTTGTTACTGCTGATATATATTATTATTACAGAACAATATATATTCGAAACAAATAATACTGTTGTAATGCCATCAAAATATAAAGATATTAATCAATCCAAGATATTACATGCAAAATTATGGTTTGACATTAACCATATTATTATCCGATATACATTGAATCCATGGTCAGAACATCGCACTTCATGTGGTAATGGTTGAACTGAACAACACCAGATTATATGGTTCTCACTCCACAAGACGGTCCATCAAAGTCATATTAGATAATGAAAAACTGTGTCGGTAATAGCATAAGAGCTACAATTCACTGAGTTATAGACCTTAACTGTTTACTATATTTGGACGAAAGTCCAAAAGTATAGACGCAGAACCACCAGACATCTGAATCACACCGCAAAGATAATAATATTTTGAGAACAAATGATCTATTCAAGAAATATTATCAAAAAGTTTTTATTCAGAAAATGATTTTGTTTCAAAAAGATCATTAGACGGAACCATCAACATATTTTTAATCACATAATAACATGACAGTGGTGGAAGTCAAAGACTTTATATGTGGAATGTTAGTACTTCAAGATCGCATGAGGTGATCTATCTGTCTGGCGGTATAAGATGGGATTCAACCAGATCATATCTGTTATACAGATGGAATGTGACGGCGAGAACATGTGCAATGAGTGGAGGACTTAAGATCTGGAAAATTCAAATTATGGAATATGGTAAAATCTAAATTTGGCCACACAATATTATTCTCGCAAAAAACTGGCGACTATTCTCAGATCTCTGATGATGAAACGATTTCACTTCTCATTAATTCGTTCTGAAAATTAATAAAACACCTAAAATTTGTAAAGATTCATGACAACTGAGTTACACTCATTATGCATCAATAACAAAACTCATTTTCTAATATATTGAAAATCACATATATTTACACCACAAACATATGTAAGAGATAGAACATGGGAATGAATGCCAAGATAACATGCCACCACCTCCAAATATAAATTTAATCCATCAACATTTAAAATGATTCAAATATTTATGAACATTGGTCTTTTCTTCCACCAAATTATAAAAACAAAACTTATATGATGTAAGTCCCAGTCTGGAGGAGAATCAGAGAGAGAGAACCCTCCTCCTAGAAACATGCATCCAATCACTGCACTCCTCCCGACACACAGAACCTCACTAGAGGTCACGGACACACCTGATTCAGAGCCACAAATCAGAAAGGTCCCACTAGAGTTTATCCTACTTCAATAGTTTACTGAATGTCGAGCAATATGCCTGGAAAATGTTCAGATCGTCCGCACTGTAATCTGCAAACTGATTTGTAATTTAACCAACTGAGTTGTTTTAATCAATCCACGCCCGCTTGTGAATGATTTACAAAAAGGGTCTGTTAACACGCATGATTTGATTGAGGCTTGAAATGGTCATGAAACCCTGCTTACTTTCAAGTGAACCGATGATTTAGATTTTTCGGGAATAGTAACCGAGGGTTTCACTATTCAAACAAGAATCTCAAAAATATATTTGAAAATATAGGTCGTCGAGTAATCCAAGAAGAATTGCTCGTTTGATCATTAGCCCAAGTGAGCTAATTTTGATGTATGAATTAATTAATTTACATGACATGATTGTGTGAATTAAAATTTTTGCAAATACATGTAATGTTTATATATTACCCAATTATAATCAGATTTAGAATCTACATATGTATCCATATAATCTAACACCCTGCACTATATAGAGTTATACTGAGATGAGTCTGAGAACTGTCTGAGGCCATCGTTTTTTGTTATCATCTATGGTAACAACTAAAATACCAATCACTGAAAAACACTGATATTCACCATGTATCCTATTAATAAATAATATATCAACTACTAAAAGCGCCCAATGGATATATATACACGAGGTTGTCCAATAAACAAAACAAAATGACACTTATACTATGTTTGAAGTTATGATGAGCCTCGTGAGACCGGACTATTAACGCGCAGAACCATGAGATCGCATCGTCGAACGTGTTTGGTCGTGAACACAATCGCACTAGGTGGTGAGTAAACAATTTAGTTATTCAACACCAGCACAGTCACCCCATTCAGGAGATATTATTACAAAAATGTGAGCTGCAGATGACGCTTCGCCCAGACCAGGATTGGGTGTCGCTGGCTTTGACACATATTTAACCTTGTTTGATCACAACGATATGAAAGAAAACACGCGATAATCTATAATCATCAGATATCGATCCAGTCGGCGGCACACTGACATCATTATAAACGTTATCTTCAATCAACCAGATGACGTTTAGAATATAATTATGTGTTCGATTTGGTAGAGTTCTATATAGACTTATCTGATTTTCGAACGTCAATATGATATTCAACGAAAGATCCATAACGATCGGCAGTCGAACTGATCCGGATCAAACACATTCAAATGTGAGAATTCTATCTTCACCATATTCATCCTTATATGGATACATTTAGGATAAGAATTGTCATGAATATCTCATCCGACGCGCGAGCAAGAAATATTATTGGTAATTATTGTAAAATACGAAACAATCATCGATACGTATTAATGTAACACGGAGTGAATGAATCATGGTACTTGGTGTGGCTGTAATTTTTATCAAATAGATCTTTGAGCGTCATTGTAAAGAAGCATCAATCTATGGATTCATACATCGATAACACAAAGAGAACTGATAAAAGTCTGAATATGAGATTTATGTCAATTTTAGATAATTATGATCCATAATGGGACACACCATGGATCTGCATCGAATACAGTTTTCATAATGATGGAAGACTGAACCCATCTCTGATTGACTGGCCGCATCAGTTTGGTGCAGACACTATTTAATAATGGTTCGATCATATTAATCATTATATGCATTTTAATGATTTGTGTTAATATGTTACACTGATCATGACTGTGATACATAAGATACATAAAGTATATATGGAAAGAGGAATTATTAGGTTTTTTTCGGCATGGAAGCAATGATTAGCAAAACACAGAAGTCTTTGTGGTATATAGTTATATAAGAAAGGCACCACCTACAACCACAAACTAGGAAAACCACAGATGCACTGATTAATCAATTTTATGCTGTAATTTCTCATCCAAGGGCCACCAAGATGATAAGAGAGATCACTATGATGTTTGATCCCGTGAGAGAAGTTAATTGCTAAACCGCCATCATTCTTCCTTCCATTATCACCAAGAGGCAGATAGATTCGCTTCCATTAACTTTTCTATAGGTGTCACCATCCATCATTAAGAGTCCAATCCGTAATAAAAACCATTCATCTCTATAAAGCAAGAGAGATCTAATCAATCGATATACGCAATGGTTAATCATTTTCTCCTCTCAAACATTAGCATCTGGTTATGTTTGAAACTTCTCTTTAGATTTGAACCTGGCCAAGATCTTTCTCACCAACTTTACGAATATGTCACTTTTAGAGTAATCCATTAAACTAAAATCGAAGAGGTTTGGTCGTAATGATTTAACACGTTTATTTTCATGTGCATAGATTGGTTCGACTGATACTGGCCTTCTACCACATCCCCACATGACTTATCCCTCCACCTTGTTCACACCATGCCATTGACAGATGATTATTTCTTGAACATCCACTTAATATTAACCGTCTATAAACTTTCTTGTAAATTCAACTCACCTTCCACCTGAAGATTCCACAATCCCCATCATTTTTTGATGCAGAATATAATGGTCAGAATATTATATGAGCTACCTTCCATCCATTATCTGCAATCTTATTTATCTCTTTATTTCCAATAGATTTAATCAATATGTTTAATGGCTGGTTTCTTTCTGATCCCCAGATCTAATCTAACTTCGGTCCTTCGAACCACCCTTAACTTCCAATCATATTTTATTGAATCGCTTCCATTGGATTATCTTTCTCCGCGGTCACTCCATCTAATAACGTTGATGATTGTTCTGATCTTCCAACTTCTTAATTTAACCAACATTTCGCTTAAATCATACCCAATTCATTTAGAAACAATCTTCTGCTCGTTTCCCACCTACAAAGAAGCCCTCTGACTTTTCCCAACTAATCCAATCACAGCACCTCAGATAACCACATTGTAGATAAAGATTAGAGAGAGTGTACACTCTTAACTAGTCACTTCCCTGATATGCATTTGTTTTTCCAGTTAACTTTTTCCTAACCTTTCCTCAACTCATCCACCCCACTGATTTACATATTTATATAAGGTCATATAAAGGTGCCCTTCCATACTAATCATAACAATCTTTTAATTTCTGACTATCCCACCCAAGATTTTAGTTTTTCCATTTTATTTAATCAAAATGGTTTCAACTGCTAGTAAGACCATCTTAGAGATATTAATTCTTCCTAGGTTACCACAAGACGAGTAATGTCGGCAACAACATAGATCTGGCTTCTCTTCTCCTTACTATCAATATTTGTAAATCAAGAACCCTCGAGGTGCTTATCACTAAATGAGAATACTCATTCTGCAAGATATGAGAGAGTGGTCTTCGCCTTCTAACCTCTTATGTTATTGAAAAACCAATTTATTATTAAAACTCAAGATGTTGTAAAGGTACTGTCATCCATCTGATCCACTTTAATTCAAAACCATCTTTTATCACCAGAAAAAGGCCCAAATGATCTTATCAAGGTCTTTCTGAATATCAATCTAAACAAAGACTCTCTTCCTCTTTCTGATTGTATCAGACTGGTCACCCAAAAGGCTTTTTCTTATCCATGATTCATTTTCCTTCAACAAAAAGATTTATTTTATTTATCAACTGCATGATCCTTTTTGATCTGCTAGCGCTAATCTGGCAGTCTTCAACAAAATTTCAACAACCATCGGCCTTAAGTCCAGAAATCTTTGATAATTTGGCTTGTTGTACAAATGCCAATGCCCCCATTATGCCAAGATTGAAGGCTATGTCAGATCAAATTTGGCTTCAGATGCACAGGGACGTTTAGGTTTCAAATTTACTTTACAGTCTAATGTTTAACAGAAAACTAGTTTCACACTTTATTACCTGGATTTAAAATCCAATAATGGTCCTAGTAACACAGATTTGATGTACAACTCAGATATGACCAAAATTACAAAAACATTCTATATCAAATATATTAACGTGAACTAATCTCCATCCACTTGAGATTGTCTGTCTTCTGAGCCTTAAGAACAATAACAACGACCTTAACATGTAGATATTGTTCGCTGAGACTATAATTCCAATATACCAATCACAGAATGGTTAGAATCGAATCCACCAAATTCATCTACGTCATCCTAATCATTAGATATGTTTGTAAAATCATCCAATGGTACATCAAAGATTAATACAATGAGTGATACATAAAACAATTCAGAATAATAAACAAAATTAAAAATTAAAGACGCTAATCTCACCAGGTAATGATATAGCTTCTCGGAACATAATACTGGGCATCTTCTCACTTCTTCTTCGTCAATTAGACACCAACCCATTGACAAAACAAGATATAAACAACGTAAGACAAACTGTTCATTATTGTTATAATATACAGAAATGGAAAATGTAATAGTGCTGTTTGTCACAATATTCATTCATTGTAAGAAATAGGCATGTTTATTCGAACTGAAACATGGTTCTGAATCATAATCTTAAAAGAAAAATTTCATAAGATGACTAAGAACAGAAAAACTATCTTTCCAAATAACGAAATAAAATATAAAACTTTGATGTTTATAAGAAATATGATCACATCGTGGATTAACATCTCAGATATTTATTTCAACTTTAGAAACAAAACAAGTTTCTATCAACAAGAAACAAAACGGAAAATAATGGCAATATTATCTTTCATTGTTCAAGATATAATTTAATTTAATGTCAACTCAATAATAACGGTAAATTTTTCTTCCAGCAATCAAACAGGAAAAGAAGAGTACCAAACTGTAAACTAGGTTCAAATTCACTGAAATCCAAACTAAACACTCTCACAAGATACATTCATGAATTTTGTAATAAAATCGAGATCCAAAATCTATTTTTCATTTCATCAACAACACAGGAAACTGATCATAGAAGATCGTAAGAGAAAACTAACCTTTTTTCTTTCTTATTCAAACGAATAATCTATTCAACTCAAGATTTCCCGATATTCTCGATTTTCTTCAACAACCAACAGATATGTCAATTAAACAATAAACAGAAAAATATACCGTATAAGATTGGCATTACCGGTATAAGATCGCGATCCGGTTTTGCTTCCCCAATCAACATCCAATCTTGGCGATGCGAGGGTAATTGCAAAGAGAATGGCGTGTAAGACGGGTTTAGAAGCCGGCGAAGGTCCAAACTAAAAGAATAATCTTTCTTTGAAGCAATGATAAAGCACTTAAAGAAACAAGAAAGATGTTTAGAGAAACTAAACATATCACACTTCAGTGTTTTCTTTGATCTTTTCCCAGATAAGGATTTCTTTATAATACACACATGAACATTCAATCCATTTTCTTCATTTCATAATGATTCTATATATTATAATCAATATTATGGATGTCCATAACTCATTGATCCTCATATTAATAGGTAATACTGAATGATAATAATGATGTATGAGGGTTCACAATGTGTAGTTACTAACAGGCTTTCAATAATGTGGTGTCAATGATTATATACACTGAATGTATCATGTATAAAACCTGTATAAGAGGACTCCTTAAGAGTCACATACATTATAAGAATAAGAAAATCTCCTCCCCGTTTTCATATCTCATCTTTGAAACTTCATTATTAATATTAATAACACTTAAGCTCCTGATCTGCCAAACATACTGAATAAATATTCGAGGTGCATTCATGCAACCATCTCTTTACTACAATATTATTGGTAATCCTTGGTCCTAATACTTCATATATTCGGTAATATATTATTACACCTAACTTAAACAATCAGGTTCTTTGATATCAGAATAATTTATTGATGATGAAACTAATCTAGATGTAAACGGCTGGAAATACAACAATGTTGATCATAACATCCATTCCAAGAAAAGCCAAAGTGATGATTTTTCTTCGTCAGTCACCTTCATGAAGGATTTGTGTTTCAATACCTCAATCAGAAAGGATCCACTTGTTCAGGGAACGCTTGAAGGAAAGGTATGAACATAAGAGAACGGTATCTCCAAAGCTCGCTTATGGAATGGATGCATTTGAGATCAAGATTTTAAATCAAGGAGGAGTATGTGGATGCCCCAAACTCCGGGTGTCCGTTGACTATCTCAGCCAACCCGCGCGGAAAAACGATACGCCTCGTATCGCGAGACTCATACCAGTAAAAATGCCTCTCGCTCATAAACCAATACTCATAAAAACAAATAGCACAACTACATTCCAATTATCTCCACACCAATAGTTGATTACACTTTAATACTGGGAACATATATTAAAATCTAAAATTCTACACATGTTATATCCAAAAGCACCAAAGCCACAACCCTAGCTTTCAAAATAGGCCTCTAAGATGAGCCGCCTCTCGACGTTCCTCGTACCTAAATGAAGAAAATATCTCGACAGGTGAGCTATCAGCCAAGAGCGGAATCACCCTAAATGGGTTACTCTCCACCTAAGTGAATATGCAATGCTCCACTTAAACATACACTCAAGTAAATACGCATCCTACTTGAATGTCTAAATGCCCGTTCCTATGTCTCGAGTCCTCACCGACTTCACACTTGCCTTGTAAGACCTAGAGAAATTCCACTTCGAAAAAGGGCAAAATAGTAATTTTGATTACAAATTGTAATTTCGCTTAAAATCCATAATTTATTCCTTCAGATCTTTGATGATGAAACGGATTGTAATCATTGAATTTTCTCGCAGGAATCTAAATCCAAGATGTAAAATTTCATTTAATTCCGAGACGCTTGAATTTACATCGCTTTTCGAGGCATCACACCGGTGCCGTAAAACGATTTTCGATGCAACGAAAGTCACATATAACAAGCAATCATGTGCCATAAGTGGCATGAGTAGAGAAATGAGGAAAATGGACGACCGAGGTAGAGCCGAATGTCAAAACTGGAAAAGAGGGACAAAATTGGCATTATGAAAATTGTTTTAAGTCACTAAATGACAAAATGTAGTACAGTGCCTTCTTCTCCAATTAAAACAAGAAAAAAAGGGTGTGTGTGTGGGGTGCGTAAAATTGATGCGGTTCCGCTTGGGAGAATTTAAGAGAAAGAGAGCACTTCTCTCTAGAAATACGCCAGCTGATCCGACCGCGATGCCTTCGGGATGCATGAGAACCGCTCTACGGAGAGGGCTTTGCATGGCAATTAGATTTAGGGAGTTTTCTCAAACTCCTAGAGGTAGCTCCCACGGTTTTATTCCCTTTAAGTACTTACTTAATGTTTGAGTCGATTGAGGCATCTAGGGGTCAAGTGATCGGGGTCCCAAACCTTGGAACCAATTCACACACTTTGAATCAAATGGTGCAAATTCGTGGATCGACTACTAGCTGCTTGAGCGTGAAATTATATATTTATTTATTAATTCATTTAGTGATTAAAATTAGGCCGGGAATGGCCGTGAAATGCGGGTTCACAAGGTGAACCGATGACCAGATTTTCAGAATAGTAACCGAGGGCTCTACCATTCCCGAAACTCGTGTTCTAAAAATATATTTTTGTGAAAATACGTGTTTGGTCGAAAGTGATTTTAAATTAAATTACTGTGTTTGATCATTAGCCCAAGTGAGCTAATTTTGATGTAAGGAATTCAATTAATTTACATGACATGATTGTGTGAATTAAAATTTTTGTAAATATATGCATGTTTATATATTTACCCCGTGAATTAGACTCAGATTGAATCGCATACATGCATTCCATATGCACCCTAACACCTTAGGACTCATATAGGAGTGAGTGCACAATGAGATGAGTCTAGAGAAAACTACTCAGGGGCTGTCTAAAATATTATTTATCTGGAGGGTAGTCCAAATTAAAAATATCAATCAGTCTGAAAGGTCACCTAATCTGATATTCATCGAAGGGTAGTCCACAACGTAATATATCAATCAGCTCTGAGCAAATTTTTTTTAATGATATATACACACATCTGAGGGTTGTCCACAAACAAACAAAATAATAAATTTTCATAATGCAGGTTTAAAGAGTGTGATGGAGTCGGTGAGGACTCCTGGATCCGAGTTGGTCATGTAGACATTCAAGTAGGATCATGCATTTGCTTGAATGTGTGTTTTCATTGGAACATTGCACCGCACTTAGGTGGTGAGTAGCCCACTTAGGGCGATTCCACTACTGAGCATTAGCTCACCCTGTCGAGGGATATTATTTTACAAGTACAGGGAGCGTGCGAGGGGACGGCTCGTCCTAGAGACCGAGGATTAGAAGAAAGTCGGGTTGTGGCTTTGATGTATACATGTATTAGAACTTTTTAAGTTTAATGTATGTGTCAGAGCAAGAGTAAAAACATATTAACTCTTGTAACTATTGGTTATATAGTTGATTCATAGTCAGTGCATGGATAATATATTGTTTATGGGCCCAAGTGGCCGCTTAAAATCAGCAACCATACTGGACTGTCGGACAGTTTATGCAAAGTTCTCAGATTGGGCAGAGCTCCTCGCACAAAGGAGACTTCGCCCGATTTTCGTGAAAATGTCAGATCACCCGACATTCACGAGCATTCATGAGTCATGGTAACAATCTGACCTGGTTTCCTGGGGCGCCACAGATTGAGCATCGAGCCTAGGCATACGCTACCCAGGGCTCGAGGGCTCGGACTTAGCCAGTCGTAGGCAACATCACCACTAGGTGTGGTTCGATGCTAAGTGTAGGTATGAGATTACCTAGGAAATCACGGGACAAAACTAGGACACTGCATACATGTGTTTGGTGTGTTTTGTGTGATTTGATGAATTATTGTATGATGGTGTGTATGCCTTTTTGTATGTATAATGTTTGGGTGCTTAGATGATTAGTGACTCTATTATGTTGTCAAATCTTGTGGAGTTTACGTGTGTAAACTGGAAATGAAATAAATTGTAATCAATTTATTTGGTTTATTGGATGACAAAATATAAATTTTAATAAAAGTTTAAGGTGTTAGAACATTTTGAGAGTTTTATAGTGAGTAAAACTGGAAAAGGAAACTAAGTGAAATAAATTATGTTCAATTTATTTGGTTTGTAGGATAATGAGATTTTAATAAAATTTTAAGGTTGAAATACTAGGTTTAGTGTCGGGATCAAGGAGGTTTGGGGAGATTTTAGACAAAATGTCCATAGTTAAAGGAAAAAAAAAAAAGAGGTGAAGAAAATAATTTTCTAAGGTTTTACAAAAGGTCTAAAATCAAGAAAATTGATTAAAATAAATTTAAAAAAAAAATATATTTGAGACTTGAAAATATATATATATATATATATATATATATATATATATATATATATATATATATATATATATATATATATATATATATATATATAGGTATATAGGTATATTTTTTGTGTACTTAAAGAGGGGCCGGAAGAAATGGAAAAAAAAAAGTGAAGAAAATGGTTTTCAAATATTTTACAGTGAAAAACTGAAAAAAAAAGTGAAGAAAATAAATTTTTATAAGTTTATTTTGGTATATTGGAGAATAATGAAAAAAAAAACATGGATATGTTTTTAGGTGTTTCCAATAGTCAAAAAAACGAAAAAAATTTTAATATTTAATTAAAATGAAATAAAATCAAATAAAATTAGATAAAATTTTCAAAAATAAAATTTTCAAAATAAAATTTTGCTGAAACAATATTTTAAATGCAAATGATTGCTCAATACCTGTGAATGCAAGATAATGTGTATACACCGATGATGTGAAGGATTATATTCCTGGCCGTGTTTATGCCTTGCAGACACGTATTGAGATTTAATTTGCCATTGAAATGTATGGGATGGCTAGTCGAGACCAGACATGCAGGGAGCCCACTGGTACTGGTCGTGCACCACCGTTGCTCGACGCAGTCTACCATAACAGAGGACATAAAGAGTCGCTATCGCACGTGCCTACAGAGGTGACAGGAAGATCCCAGTAACCTCCAGGTTTAGAGCGTATCATCCTCCCGAAGGATTCACATAGTGGGAGGATCCATGGTGGCGGTGACCATTGGTTCACATCGAAGGTGTTAGAGGCTATGGAGATTACATCCGACGCTTACCTGTATTAGACTAGTCGCCCTACCAGAGGGGTGAGGCCTATGGGCGGATAGTACTACAAGAACCTCTAGAGACCTAGAGTATGGCGATAGTGCTTGAGTTTCGTGAGCCGTCATGGGTATGTACTTTCCAGATTGGCGCGCCTGAGTTCCGGAGTCAGCGCGCTATGACTATGATGGATTGCGTGACTAGGTTCACGTAGCTAGCACCATTTGTTCATGATCACGCGGGGCTGTACAAACTCGGGCCAAGGTTAGGAGATTCGAGAATGGGATGAAGTTGTCCATTCGCCGTGATTGCACTTCGCCACGTGATATGGATTCCATGGTCGACAAATTTCACTACAAGAGAGAGATAGAGGATGCCTCTGAGCACCTCAGATGCTAGTATTAGCAAAGTTATGGCGACGCCGCCTTTCACGGCGCAGCTTTGGGCCTACGAGGGTTCCAGATCGCGCCATCCGGCCAGTGGACGATGAGAAGGTTTCTAGTCAAAGTGACAGATGGCGTGCTACCATTGTCACAGCTGACACATGAGACTGATCGCTCTGTGAGACAGATCCTGTGGTTTCGGGACATCACATCCCAGTGGAGTAAATAGACAAGAGAGGATACATTACATTCCTCCACAATGTACAGCCGAGGGGCCGCCCCGCTCAGGAGCAAACACTCTGCACCCTTTAAGACATTGCAGCCCGAGCGAGTACTGGTGAGGCAGAGGACAGGGCCCACAAACAGGGACATCAGGGATCCAGGGGCTTGTCTACGCCGTCACACCGCAGCCTGAGCTGCCAGACACCGGCCAGATACAGAGATTTGCTTACATTCTCGCCAAGTGGCTAGGACTGTTATTTGATTCCGTAAGCCGTATTCATTCATTGTCAGATCGGGCCAGGATCGAGTCGGGCTTCTTGGGAGGTCGAGACCTTAGAGGAGCCTAGAGGTGAGTTCTCCTCAGTGGAGCCAGGCGAATAGGCTGATATGTCGAAGTTCGCGAAATGAGATCTCGACTCTACCACGCGGACCTGGCATCGCGGATACAGTCGTAGTTCACGCCATCCTCGTGGGGATGGATCGTCGACACTGGCTGTGGTCGCTATTGATCGTGAGCGCAGGAGGGTTACCGCCTACATGCAGGACGGTACTCCTGTGGTATTTCAGGGGGACAAACATGATATTTTTCCCTTGACAAGATACGAGTCCGTGTGTCGTGACGCTTAGTGGGTCAAGGTAGCAAGCTCACTCCCTCGGAGGACAAGGTGAGACCAGACTTAGAACTACCCCGAAAGGCATGTGAGTATGTGGATGCTCTTCCGCATGAGCTACCCTGGACTACTCCACAGAGGGTAGCAGGATCTTGGCATCAGGTTACACCTTGTACTTCGCCCATCTCTGCGACTCCGCATAGGATGGCACCAGCTGAGTTGGCAGGTGAACCCGTGAGTCCGCCATGTGAGCTACTGGACAAGGGGTTCACACTGCACTCTCACCACAAGGTCCCGCCTTCATTTATGCAGGAAGGACAAGACCCTTCGACCGGTGCATCGACACGACAATGGAACCTGTTACTTACGGCGAATCGTACCATTACCGAGGAATTGATCACTGTTTGATCACAGAGAGCGCGAGTCTACTCCAAGATGTAATTCCTCGTGACCGGTTATACCACTGGGGTTGAGGTCAGTGGATACGCATATCCCCAAGACGCGTTTTAGGACGCTACGGGCACTGGTTTACGCGGATGCCCTTCGGATTGACGAATGCGCGCCAGAAGATTCATGGATCTCATGCACGTGATATTCTAAACCCTATTTAGATCAGCCATCGTAGCTTCTCAACGACATCTTCGATCTACTCCCAAATGTAGTGGGGAGTACGATTTATCACTTTGAGATCGCTTTGCGCTTGTTAAGAGACCATCAATTGTATCAGCCAAGCCCGCAGGCGCGAGTTCCGTTTCATCATACGATTTTGGGACACGTGGTGTCGCATCGAGTGTCACGACCCAGAGAAGGTCGAGGCGCTGATGTGTGTTGGGAGAGGCCGGGCCGGGCCGAGATACGTAGTTTCTCGGGATTGACTAGGCATTACGCAGATCTGAGATTTCTCCAGACAGCGTTACCCATGACTAGGTCAATCTCAGCTGAATGCCTCGATTGGGATGACCGATGCGAGGAGGCATTCCAGAGTCAAGAGGAGACTTCAGCCCCATCTCATAGTCCTGGTTGTGGGATGTGGGCATGTATAGTGTACTGTGATGCCTCGAGGGTCGGACTGGGATGTGTTTTGATGCACCTGAATGGTAGTAGCTTTATGGTTCCCGCCTGAAGAATCACGAAGGCACTACTCCCACACACGACATGGAGTCACGCCATAGCCTCGCCTCAAGATTCGCGCCACTCACTTATACGGCGAGGAGTTCAGGCATACCTGCAATTCATAAAAGTCTGAAGTATATTTTCAATGCCAGCCGACCTCACCATGAGGCAACGATATGGATGGAGTTTCTAGAGGATTATGACTTCACTTTGCATTACCATCCCGTAAGGCAAATGTGGTGGTCGATGCACCTACCTAAGTCACGAGGAGCGGCCAAGAAGAAGCTTCTCGAGAGTGGCGGATGCTCTAGACTGTGGGACAGTTTGGGCTACAAAGACGATGCACTGTGGTACCTTGGGAGTTTAGTGGCTACACTGGGCCCCGTTGAGCGCAGTGATTGAGTCCCAGTGGCAGGACGCAGAGATAGTGTCCATCAGGGACCGAGTACAGTCAGGTACGGGTTACGAGGGCTAGACCGTTAACGTAGATGACAGTCTTCGATATAGGGGACGAGTAATGGTTCCCCAGTTGACCGATTTGAGAGAGGAGATTCTCAGGGAGTTTCACTATTCTCGATTCGTCAGACCCAGTGGTACCGAAGATGTACCCGTGATCTCGTCGCCGCATCTATCGAGTGGGATGAAGAGACATGTAGGGGACTTTGTCTGACGATAGTCCCCGCTATGTCGCCAGTTGGGCCGAGCACCGTGGCTGGCCAGGCTACTTCACCATTGGGAGGTGGCTTCGAGTGGAAGTGGAGCACGTCACGATGGACTTTGTGGACCCACTTGCCACGGACGCAGCGTGCGCTACGACGCGGTACGGGTGATAGCGGACCCGCCACGAAGCCTCGACATTTTCCACTGCGGCGATGACCTTCTCAATGGAGAGATTCTACCGGTTGTACATTCGAGAGATAGTCCGGCTACATGGAGTACTAGTATCCATAGTGTCGGATAGGGATCCGAGGTTTACGACGCACTTTTGGAAGAGTTTCCAAAAAACTATGGACACGCTTACCGACTATGAGTACAATGTTCTTCCACCCCTCGCATTACGGTCACCCGAGAGGCTTATACAGTATTAGAGGACATGCTGTACGAAAGCATGCGGCCCCGGATTTTAAGGGTAGCTAGGAGGAGCACGTTCTTATGGAATTCGCCTACAACAAATGCTTATCGCGAGTATACATATGGCACCATATGAGGCATTGTATGGGAGTGCCACAGTCACCATGCTGGACCGAGACGGGAGAGAGCCCCAACACCGTCCTAATTTGATTGGGAGACACCCGAGAAGGTGGGTTTGATACTACAATGTTCTTCACGCCCAGCCTGGCGAAAAGAGCTATGCGGATGTGCGACGTCCACCCTTAAAGTTCGAGGTTGGGGATCATGTCTTCTAAGGTGATGCCACAGGGAGCTGGTCGTTCTAAGCGCGGAAGCTATCGAGGTTCATCGACCTTCGAGACACTGAGGAGGGTAGGGCACCATCAGATACCCTGGGTTAGCTGCTACCGCTAAGCATGTCGTGTCCACGAGGTATTTCAATGCCCCATGCTCCTAAGTATACTCCAGATCCAAACATGTGGTGGATCGGGGCGATTGAGGTTGACATCACTGGACCTTTCGAGGAGGGACCAAGCAGGCATTTCGATACTGCGGATCGCTTCACATGCAAGACCGTGGGCCAGCGAGGTACTATGGAGACACTATGGAGACACTATGGAGTGGAGGAGTCAACGTGGGAGCGCGAGGACACAATGCGGGATACCTATCCCTTCTTGTTTGCGACGAATGTGGCGCGATTAATGCAAGAATTAATGATCATTTACATGCATATAGTGCACGTTGCATATGCATGTAAGTGATGGTGATTGTCTAGAATTTCAGGACGAAATTTCTATTTAAGGAGAGGAGAATGTAAGACCCGAGAAATTCCAATTTCTGGAAAAAGGGCAAAATAGTAATTTTGATTACAAAATTGTAATTTCAGTTAAAAATCCATAATTTATTCTCTATATCTCAGATGATGAAACGGATTGTACCGTTGGAATCGTCTCACGAAATCTAGCTAGCAATTTAAAATTTCACGACCCCCGAGACAGCTTGAATTTACACGCTTTTCGAGGCATCGCGATTCGGTGCCGTAAAACAATTTTCATGACGAAGTCACATTATAACAGTAATCATGCGCCATAAGTGCGCTGAGTAGAGAAATGAGGAAAATGGACGCACCGAGGTAGAGCCGAATACAACCGAAAAGTGCGGACAAAATTGGCATTATGAAAATTGGCTTTTAAGTCACTAAACGACAAAATGTAGCACAAAGGCCTTCTTCCAATTAAAACAAGAAAACAAAACATGGGGGAGCAAAATTGATGCAAAGGTTCCGTTTGGGGAGAATTTAAGAGAGAGCACTTCTCTAGGAAATACGCTACGATCCGAATCGTTTCCACATACCGGACAAAGCATTTAATCGTCTATGCGAGAGGGCTTTGCATGGGTACCAGATTTGTGGAGTTTTCAACCCGAGATAAGTAGTAAGCCCGGCTTTATTCCTTTTAAGTATTCTTACTTAATGTTCGAGTCGATCGAGGCCGCTTAGGTCAGCTGATCTGGGCCCCAAACTAGAACTAATTAATACGACTTTGAATCAAATAGGTGCAACCGTGGATCGACCACGGCTGCTTGGGCGTGAAATTATATATTTATTTGTTAAATCATGTAGTGATTGAAATTAGCTTCTGAATGGCCGGAATGCTGGGTTCACAAGGTGAACCGATGAATTAGGATTTTCTAATAGTAACCGAGGGTTTCACTATTCGAACCGTGTTCTAAAAAATATATTTTTGTGAAAATATGTGTTTGGTCGAAAGGGATTTAAATTAAATTGCTCAGGTTTGGATCATTAAATTTTGCAGCTTAATTTTGATGTATGAATTAATTAATTACATGACATGATTGTGTGAATTAAATTTTTGTAAATATATGCATGTTTATATATTTACCTGTGACTAATCGTATTGGAATTGGCATATGCATTCCATATGCACTGAACACCTTGTGACCATAGAGGAGTGGCTGAGATGAGCTCCAGAGAAAACGGTTCGAGGGTTGTCTAAAATATTATTTATCAAAGGGTAAATTAAATTAAAAATATCAATCGTCTAGCGCCCAATTGATATTCATCTGAGGGTAGTCCACAAACAAATTAAAATATCAATCGTCTGAGCGACCTAATTGATATTCACTCCAGTAGTCCACAACAACAATATATCAACCGGCCAGAGCGGCCCAATCGATATATACACACTCTGAGGGCTGCCCACAAATAAACAAAATAATAATTTTCATACGAGGCTTAGGCTTAGTGTGATGAAGTCGTGAGAGTACTTCTGATCTGAGTTGGTCATGTAGACATTCAAGTAGGATCATGCATTTGCTTGAATGTGTGTTTTCATTAGAACATTGCACTGCACTTAGGTGGTGAGTAGCCCACTTAGGGCGATTCCACTACTGAGCATTAGCTCACCCTGTCGAGGGATATTATTTTACAGGTACAAGGAGCGTGCGAGGGGACGGCTCGTCCTAGAGACCGAGGATTAGAAGAAAGTCGGGTTGTGGCTTTGATGTATACATGTATTAGAACTTTTTAAGTTTAATGTATGTGTTGTATAATAGTAAAAACATATTAATCCTCGTAACTATTGGTTATATAGTTGGATTCATAGATGGTATGGATATCGAAGTATTGTTTACGGGCCCAAGTGGCCGCTTTAAATCATAAACTATTATATCGACTGTCAGGATGTGGTTTCATATGTTCAGATTTGGGCAGAGCCCCGCACAAAAGGAGACTCCGCCCGATTTTCATGAAAATGCTCAGTCACCCGACATTCACGAGTATTCCGCGAGTTGACGGGTAGTCAACGGACCCCCGGGTTTGGGGCGTCACATGCCTAAGCTATGTATGAGAAAAATATCATTTTCAAAACAAAACTTGTTGTTCTTGAAAATACACTACCGAAATATTCAATAAAATTATGGGACTATTCCCTCCCGAGGCTTAAATTGGCCGTGAGCTCGAAACAATCATGGTCCCTAATCCGAAATGATATTTTGGCCCATCTCTCAACCTAATTCTCCGAATATCCGTGAAATTCCTTTAGCAAACTATGTCCGTTTTTACAAGTCCATGTCATGCACTCACACCTAACTTCTAGGTTACTTCCAAGGTGATATGAAAATGCATTATGCCATTTTCAAACCATTTATACAATATGTCAATATGCATATTTTAATCAACTACAATTACACACATGTAATTCAACACGGTCAACTATCACCCAATTTAAATTTACTGAAAGAATTTACATATTATCATCTCCAATGGCTTACAAACACAATTTAATTCCATGTAATTGAGTCATTGTTTTAACACATTAAACCATGTCTTAACCTATCTATTTCCAAACATACCAAGCCATTCACATCAAACAATTCCCATGCCAAAGCAGATGGACATTTATGGTCCATTTCATACAAACTGGGACTGTTTTTACAGTCCCAAAATTAAACAAGCTGGCCATCCACTCCGCGCCCCACTCCTTCCTACATCGGCTCCTCTGTGGAACCGAATTCCATTCCCATTTCCAGTCTCCTACTCACCAAAACATAATTTATTGAATAAATTATGATCCAAGGCTCCCAAACAGTCCACACACACTGTCACGGACTGCCCACACGGCCCTAAAATTTACACATTTCGGTTCCAAGATTTGGGACCGATCAAACGGCCACTCACGGCCTCAAACCAACACAAACATCACAAAACACTTAAATCAAGAAGAAACAAAGAGACGTAAACCTCTCTACCTCACCTGAGCCATTAAACCCTTAAAACCGGAGTCCACGCTGTCCTCGCCACAGAATAACTTTCCTTCTTGTCTGTCAAACCGACGGTCCGATTGGTCGGATCTTAGAGAGAAGTGACACTCTCTCTCTCTAAAAACATAAAAAACCTAACTCTCTGCAACTCTTTTTCCTCCTCCCACGCTTGGGTCTCTAATTTTGTGCTAAGAAGAAGCATCACTATTGCATTTTTGTCCTTTTCCTCATTTACATTTCACTTAATTCCATCCATGTCCCTTCTCATGGATTTTTGACTTTTCAACCCAATGGCATCATGCCATGTAAGGTCAACGTGGTCCCACTGAAATTAACTTGACTGAATTGAGTTTGACACGTGGCACCGTGTGCCACTCAAAAGGCGCCAAGTGTCCCGCGACGCCGCTCGAAAACATGCAAATTCGACTGAATTCAACGAAAATCGACGTAGTAGCTAGATTTCGCGAAACGATTCCAATAGTGAAGTCCGTTTCGTCATCCGAGATCTAGAAAAATTTCGGATTTTTATCGAAATTACGATTTTGCCCTTTTTAAAATCGATATTTCTCTCGGCGCCCCACATTCTCCTCCTAAAAAGAATTTCACCCCGAAATTCCACGACATACACATCCAACCATGTGCATATGTAACCTCAACACCTAACCCCAAGATGTTGTCGTATGACGAATTCCTAGCTTAAGGTCCTAATTACTGATAACCCGATGGCTATCATCTCATCCATGTCAAGAATGACATTAACAACCAATACGTCTATCATGTGACGCCCATCTCGGGGTCCGCTGATCTCCCGCCAACCTCGCAATACGCTTACGTCAGTTACCCGCACACCACTGTAGACCGCAAATTTTTGTACGGAGAGTTTCACCCAAATACAAGACTCATATACCCTCGGGTCCTAAACAATAATCACATGAGTAGAAACGACCTCTTGAGCCCATAACCATCACTCCATAAACATACTAACTATATATAGTTACAAGAGTTAAAATTTTACTCTATACAACACATTAAAAATTCAGAGAATCTTAATACATGTAGCATATCAATAAACCCAGTCACAACCCAACTTTCTTCCTAAAGCGGCCTCTGTGGATGAGCCGCTCTCCCAAGGCCCCCTCGTACCCGAAAGAATAAATTCCCACGACGGGGCGAAGCATCACCAAGAGCGGAATCACCCTAAATGGGCTACTTCTCCACCTAAGCGCATATGCACGCTCCAAAATAAATGATCGCCAATGATGATCCTACTGAATGTCTTACGTAATTAACTCCGTGATCCCGAGTCCTCACCGACTCTACACTCGCCTAAGCCTTATATGAGAATTATTGTTTTATTAGTGGACAACCCTCCGATGTATATATATCAACTGGTCAGCCCGGACGATTTGATATATTATTTGCTTCGTGGATTATCTGATAGAATATCAATCAAATACCTCGACGATTGATATTTTTAATTTGGACTACCCTCCGATAATTAATATTTTTAAACAACCCTCCGAACCATTTTCTCTAGACTCATCTCATGCACCAGTCCTAGGATGTTCCAAGCATATGGAATGGTGCATGTCATTTCCACATAGTTTATAACACATGCAAATATATAAACTCGCATATATTCATAAAATTAACCATAATCATGTTATGTACTTCACATTTACACTCCAAAAATTAGTCACTAAGCATTAACAAACAAGAGCAATTCCACTTGAATCACTCGACCGCAATATTTCTCACAAAATTTATTTTGTGATCACTGCTTCAGAACAAAGAAACCTCTGGCCACTGCCTTTCAAAGCACAAATTACTCCGCTCACTGAGGAACTCCATTTCTCCCGCCAATCCCGGCCTCATACACATCACAACATGATTTAATGCATAAATCATGACACAAACAGCTCATTACGTCCACGCACATAGGTCCATGTGAACCGTAAAATGGCTCCAAAAATGAGGAACACCTGGACCCAAGGATCGGGATCATCAAACTACTCGCCCCGCCTCACTCAACTCAAGCATTAACATGGGGCTTCTAAACAAAGATTCAAGCCCAAGTAGGAGAAACCTCTACCTTCGGATTCCGATGAAACTCCCTAAACTGCACCCACGCCAGTCCTCCGCGTAGAGCAGCTTCTCCTTCTCATTCCAAAAAGACCGGCCGACTCCGCTTGATCGCGCAGGAAACTCAGAGAGAGAAGGAAGACACTCTCTCTAAAAATGAGATCCAAGCTTCTGTGCAAGCCTCCCCTCTCAATGCTTTTCCCTTTTTCCTTTTTGCACAGGATGATACTATTCCTCTGTCTCCTTTTCCAAACTTAAATCAATTTCTATAATGACATTTATGTCCCTTTACCGCTTGATATTCTGTGACTATCTCTACCGTCCATTTTCATCATTTCTACTCATACCAATTAATGGCACATGAGTACTTGCTATGTGTGACTTTCGTCGAGATCGTAGTCTGTTTTACTAAGACCGAATAGACATGCCTTGAAAACGTGGGCTTCGATCGCTCCTAATTCAAATCTAAATTTTACATGCTAGTTAGATTTCGCGAGACGATTCCAACGGTTAAATCCGTTTTGTTTTCCGAGATCTAGAGAATAAATTACGGGTTTTTAACAGAAATTAACAATTTTGTAATCAAATTTACGATTTTGCCCTTTTTCCAGAAATTGGAATTTCTCGGGTCTTACATATCACCCTATGGTCCACCACGCTTCCGCACAAATCTGATCTCTAGAAAAACCAAATCTCTCCCTACATCCTAGGGAAGAATTTTCCATCATATTACGGCTTTTCTAAAGGCATCCACCTCTATGCCCAAACTTATCACACAAGATGCATTAATGAATGAACATGATGCATCTAATTCAAATGCTACTCTAGTCAATAATCGTAAGAGTAGAAACGCATTCTTTCTCCCCATACGCATTACACTACGTATATATTCTATAAAAATTTTATTTTCCAAAATTTTGTCTCATTTTATTTGATTTATTTTTCAAAAAATTCAAAAAATATCGTTTCACGCTTGACCGCAAGGACTGTGATCGGGGTTTCATCGACATCGTTCACCTGACACGAGACGACCTAAGTCGAATATTAACAATTGTATTGCAATACAATTCTACTTGCAAATACTTTTCCAGCAACCCTTTGTTGCAATACTTTGGTCATTCTGCAATACAACCCCCTTCTGTTCCTTCAAGTCACAATACACAAAGGTGTATTGCAATACACTTTTTTTTTCTTGTACACTCTATATTGCAATACAATTTTCCTTCTTTGCAATACAATTCCAACCCACCAAGCCTCCTGTTTTGCAATATATTAATTTTCCCTATTGCAATACACTAGCCAACAAGCCTTCTCAGAATACAATTCTCTTACCCACTCAAGCTATATCACAATAATTTTTTTTTTTTTTCCTAACTCCACCCACAGACCTGGGTCACAATACAATTTTTTGTATTGCGACACTCTCTCATGCAGCCAGCCTTCCTCTTGCAATACAAACCCAAGGTTGCAATACAATTTTTTTCACAATACACTAGGCAAGAGCCCAAACTGCTTCTCGCGCACTTTTTGAGCATAATTCTTTTTTCATTCTTTTCTTCTAAATCACTGAAATTCACCTTAAAATACATATATATATATATATATATATATATATATATATATATATATATATATATATATATATATATATATATATATATATATATATATATATATATATTCTCATTTCTTCTAGCTACTCTGAAGATACACAAAAAATATACCTATTTTATTTTTTTTCTTTCTCGTTATCGGGACTACCAAAAAATATTTATCCATATTTTTTTCCTCATTCTCCAAGCACTCAATAAATTTATAAAAATTTATTTTATTAATTTTCTTAGTTTTACACACTATAAAACCTTAGAAAATGATTTTCTTCACTTCATCATTTTCTTTCATTTATTTACACGGAGACACAAAAATTTACTTATCCATTTTTTTTTTTTTTTCAATATTTCTCCTGGCCTTTCCTTGCTACTCCCACATGCGTAGTTTCGAACACCGCACCCATACAACTCAAAAAATTTTATGGGTTCAACTTTATTCCTTTTTTAAACTGGAATAAATTTCAATTTCTAAAACCTTTATTCTTGTTTTAAGCAAGAATATTATCCGGAACTTTACACATTAATTAGCGAAAAAATTTCTCAACCTTGTTTCTCTCCCACTAAACCTAGTGTTCCATCTTAAGAATTTATTAAAATTTTATCTCATTATCCAACAACCCAAATAAATTTATTAAAATTTATTTCTTATTTTCTTCTTTGTTCCAGTTTACACATTGTAAACTCCCAAAAATTTTCCTATGTGCTATCTACTAAGCACACAAACCATACAAAATACATGATCACACATCATTCATGTTATGCATATTCTTCACACAACAATTCGTCACACAAAACACACCAAACACACGTATGTTCCTAGTTGTCTAGTGATTTCCTGGGTAATCTCATGCCTAAACTACGACATCAGACCACACCTAGTGGTGATATTCTTACACCTCAAAGAGACTGTGGCTATTAAATCCTCAATACTGGTAGCGGGTATGCACTGGCTCGATGCCAATTTGTGAGCTTGTATCGGGATAAACTCTCTTCACACTTACCAGGGCTCCCGAGGTAATGTCGTTTACCTTAGCTCGATGTACAGTGCCAGCACCCCAGGCAGGGTGTCCGTTAACTCACCAGATTAACACTTGGAAAAATCTGTCTCATGTCATGAGACTCATACTAAATACAAAATGCCTCTTGGGCTCATAAACCAATACTCATAAAAACAAATACTTACGACTATATTTAATTTCTCCCAATAATTCAATAGTTGATTACACTTTTATCTGAAACATATATTAAAATCTAAATTCTAATACATATTATTTATATCCAAAAACATCAAAACAACTAACTTAGAAACTCTTCAAAATGAGCCTCTGAATGAGTCGTCTCCTCGAATGCTCCACATGCACGAAATGATCTCTCGACGGAGATGAGCTATAAAAACTCGATAGTGGAATCCTTAAATGGGTTACTCTCCACCTAAGTACGTATGCAATGCTCAATTTAAACACATACTCAAGTAAATACATTGATCTGCTTGAATGTCTAATGCAGTTCCCATGTGCAGTCTCACGACCTCACACACTTGCCTAAGCCATGTGAGAAAAATATCATTTCAAAACAAAACTTCTTGTTCTTGAAAGAAATACACGAAAATATTCGGTAAAAATATGGGACTACCCTCGAGCGGAATTGGTTGGTGAGCTTTCAAAAGCGGTCATAAGTGCTCATCCAGAAATGATATATTTAGCCCATCTCAGCCCAATTCTCAGAATCTGTCGCGTAAAATTCTTTCCCTGCATAAATGTCAGTTTTACGAAAACCATGTCATGCACTCACACACTAACTTTTAGGTTACCCGGTCTAAATATGAAAATGCACATTATACCATTTTCAAAGCCATTTATACAATATGTAATGCTCACATGTGCCTAATCAACTCTGATTACACATGTATATTCACACATCAGCATCACCCGATTTAGCTCACTTGAGCAATTTACATTATCATCTCCAATGAGCACAAACACAATTTAATTCCATATAATTGTGTCATTGTTTCTTACATTCACGACATGTCTTAACCTATCTATTTCACATTCAAACCATTAATAAACAATTCCCATGCCAAAACGCATGGACATTTTATGGTCATTTCATGTGGGAATTTTTTACGATCCCCAACGATCCCAGCGGAGGCAGTAGGTTGTCAGGCATTACTCACTGTCAGTTATCTTCAGGTGAGCGAGTTCAGCTCCATTAGAGGTCTCTGCTCATAAGCATAATTTGTGAATAGATTTACTAGTCCAAGTTCCAAACAGTCCCACACCATCTTGGTACACTTGTCTAAAATTTTTAGGGTTCCGAGGTTGGGGCCGTCGAAGCAACCACTCACGGCCTCAAACTAACACAAACATCACAAAACCTTAAATCAGAGTAAAACAAATTAGGATTCAAACCTACCTCACGGATTTTGTAGAAACTTTCCTTAATGAGTCACACGTTGTCTGCATGGCGTGAAACGACTGCCTTTCTAAGTGAATGAGCCGATCCAGTTAGGATATCTTGAAGTGGCACTCTCTCTCTAAAAACATAAAAATAACTCTTACCAACTCTTTTTATCTCCCACGTTTGAGTCTCTAAATTTTGAAAGAAGAGAGACCCACTGTTGTGCTGTATATATTTACCATTTCTTAATTCCATCATGTCCGCCTATATGGATTTTTACTTCCGACTTGATGTCATATATTATTAGACATAGTTCCTGTGAAGACTCAACAGTGGATCAGACAGGCAGAGCATTTGTGTGCCTAAAAATCACGTCAGTCAATCTTATTTCGTTTCCTCGAAAACATGCAAGTCATTTATCTGAATTAACTGGTGAGAGATCCCATTCATTAGTCAAGATCAGAAAAATTTGGATTTTTGAAATTCCAGATTTTACATTTTTGGAAAATTGGAATTTTGGGATATCACGATATAACCGACATATCTTAAAAGTAGTTCTCAGTGCAGGTTATGTGGAGAAAAATTGATGAGGATATATTGGAAGAACATTCTCCTTTTTACTTCTCTGATGTGCTCTACGTAACCTGTATCATGAAAGGCTTTAGGAAATATTTTGGAATTGATTTCATGTCTTCTTGTGGCTGAGACAAAACAGAGGCTTTTGATGTATATGAAAAATCTTGGGGCTCGTCCATTTGATTTAGGCTCCATTCTCAGTGATAAATGACCATATCCTGCTATAATGAATGAAATCTAGAAAATTGCGGTCATGGTGATCGCGGTCATAGTCGGGAGTCGTGGACGTGGACGGAGACATTAATTCGCAATGAATTTAAGTACGATCAAGCGGCAAAGAAAGATATTAGCCAGGAATATGTAGGGAAATATTGAAAGGACAACAAAAGTGGTGAAAATAGCAAAATGGTGACAAATTTATGCTATCGTTTCGGCATGACCATTGGTCACGTACTTGTCATACACCAAAACATTTGGTTGATCTCTACCAAGAATCACTGAAAAAGAAAGATAAAAAAGCGGTAGAGACAAATTTTGTTTCTAAGGATGAGAGTGTTGATCCCAGGCCTTAGCTAATGAAATGGCTCATGGATATTCATGATTTCTTTATTAAACTGAAGCGAGAATATTAGGCACTTGTTTGGTGGTGAGAATCTCCAAAAATAAAATATTTCCGTTTATATTTATGTATTTGGGTCCTCTTTGTTGTATGAAGTCGTCGTACTCACAGGAATAATGAAAAGTTGTTTTTTTGTTATGTGTTATTTTATGATTTTCTTATTATATATCTTGTTTCTCAAAGTGAAGAATATGAAACTCATCAGGCTAGTTTGATCCTCAAAAATGATATGTAAATATAATATACATATGAGTTTAGAAAATTAAATTTATAAAGAACAGATAGTTTGGTGCAAAGTTGGTAGTACAGTTAAAGTCACATAATTTGTTCTCTATGATCTGGATGACAAACAGTTTATTATTGGAGTGTCTGTGAGAATCTAGCTGGCAGTATTATTGGATTAGAGACAAGGTGGATGCATGTTGGGGAGTACTTGCGTTTTTGAATCAAGTAAACGAAATTACCATCTCACAGTCATATAACCAAATGCTCATGTTCATAAAGTGTTAGGAAGTAAATGATGAAAATGGAGTGTAGGTGATGATGTCGTGGGAAGGACATGGCGTGTCTTTTTTGAAGTTGATATAAATATGACAAATATTAAATGTGATTATCTTCCCAAATCTTAAAAATGAAAAACATGTGTGAAGGGGAAAGAACAGATGATGGAGTTAGTTTTTTGAAGGCGGGAGGAAGTCAGTTTTCTCCTCCTGAAATCAGATCAGCAGTGACGATCTTGGACAGGAAGACCTTCCATGGAAGGAGCTGCGTGATTTGATTAAGAGAGTTTTCATAAACTCTGAGGGTGAGGTTTCTCTCTTGAGTTCATTCTATTTCAGATGTTCCTGAGATGTTGAGATTGAATGAGGCGTGGGGGCGTCTTAGATGGATCTTGAGCCTGGATAAGTGTCTCAGTACTGAACCAAAATGAAGCCGTATTGCTTTCCGCGGCGTAGATCATGATGTAAATTATTTGTTGTTAATCATATATTGATTGGATAGTAGAGAATGGCGTTCATTGATTCTTCAAGTGACAAGTTTTGTTCAAGGTAATGTGAAGTTTCATATTCATAAATGATGATTCTCAAAATATCATTTATTAAATATATCATTGGCGAACGATTGATCATTATAAGTGTTTGAATCATTAATGAGTAATTTAAATTTGATCATAATAGATTAATATATTATATATAGCATGATTAATAATGGTTGATTAGTATAATTCGTATTATCTATATTGCATGTGATTGATATCATTGTTAACATATTTATTCATATGTTTGTTTACTAAAGTTAAGATGGATATGGGACAAGTCGAAGAAAGTTGGGAGGTTGTGCAAAAGCATTAATTATGGGTGATCAGTTAAAACATCGTATTGGGTGACTGGTGATATTGTGGAGGTGATCACAGTGAAATAATATATCATCGATGTGGGCATTGATTGATATGCATACATGGAGGGGTTGTCACACAAAGCAGGCAAATAAGCCTTTCTCAGGGAATTGGCGGGATGTGTGATGATCAGTGAGATTCAGAATGAGTCAAATCATGTGAACATTAAATGGAATCATTTGCTTGAATAATGTTTAAGTTCAGGACTTCTTGCTGCAACATGGGTGTATAGCAAACCACTGTGAGCGTTCTCTTCGTGACATTATTTCTGTAAGTGGACCTTTATTTTACAGAATATGGGAAGTGGAATGGGACAAATCAATCTTTCAGGCTGAGATTAGAAAATGGATTGTGACTTTTGTTTTGTGATCTTGTTATATTAGAATTTGGATATTTAATGTGTGTAAAATCATTAATTTGAACCTCTTATCTTGCTGTGGTGTATAGTTAGATTGTGATTGGAAGCGTATATATTGAAATATTATTCATGACCCCGTGGCGTAATCATCTCATGATTGGTCGTGGATTATATTTGTGTTGGGGCGGATATCGCGATCATTCTGTTGGTAAAAATCCGATGAAGAACTCTGCGATTTTAAGTGGCGTCGGGTAACGCATCGCCATATTCGCGGTTCAACGGGCCGTCGTGGACCTCGGTTGGCGTCTGGCGTATCCGAATGAATATGAATACTGAGGGCTGGTTTTGGTGAATCCATCTGTAGGTCGTGATTGGTGCTGATCATAGTCTGGATCCACCTGGAAAACGCGGAAAAACCGGTTCGTACGTATGGTTGATATCATGAGGCACATCGGTTTTATGTTTTAGTATGACATCTTTATGTGTTGGTTATGTCGTAACCAGTGATTAACGTGTGTTCAAATATTGAATATTTTGCGGTTTAAGTCATCTATTGGAAGGATAAATAAGAAATAAATTGCAAATTTATTTTGATTTATTAAAGTGATCATTTTAAACAATTGGTGGGCAGAACTAGATTAGTCATTATATGTAGACTTTTGATGGATATTTTCAAATTTGAATCTGCCATATATATATATATATATATCATATTCATTTTTTTTTGATATTATTCAGTGATTGGAGCGAAAAAATGAATGAAGATTGAAATTTTTTATGATCATGAGGATTGAAGAAAAATGGGTATCTAGGTTCATATGATTGTATTTGGAAGAAAATGAAGAAAAATCAATTTTATAATATGATGTGTGTTCTCAGAAGATTCAAAATGGATGTCTGTTTTGATGGTTGCATCACAGACTGTGAATAAGATGAAGAAAAATGTGATTCTGCATAATGAAACGAAAAAAATTGATTGGAAAGATTCAGTTGGACTCTTGTGGTTAACTAATAAGACATATTCAGAGAGGAATAATATCAGTGACACCAAAAAGCTGGTTGTTTGAGTTAAGCATTCATATCTTGGAAGGGGTGATGACATTTGTATTGATACAGTCTTACAGTTAGCGGGATAGTGTAGTGATTATTATTGACCACTGATGTAGTGTGTTGAAAGTTAGAAACAGTTCTGTGTAACAATGTTTAACATGTTGTCAATAAGAGGACAGTTGTGTTAACCAGATCATGTTATAGTGGTTGTTCAGTTGTGTCTGTCTAGTTGTGTCTGTGATAGGTGGTGGTTGAGGCGTGACGATATGTCGTGTTTCATAGTATTTGGTATGTGTGGGGCATAACCTTGTGTGAACCTGGCCTTCCGAGGCGTAGCGGCGTGTGACATGGAGGCTTGGGGTGCGATCTGGCCCGGGGCCTCGGCCACGACACGGCCCGAACTGCCACGTCTGACCCGGGTGCGCGCTGGGCATGCGATCTTGGCGCTGGGCGTGCCGAATTGGAGCGGTGGGGTGCTTTCGTGCGCAGGCTTGGTTTTCGACCTGGTTTTCGACTCGGTGATGTTTTGAGTCACCACTGGGCAGGTTCATGAACCTTTGTTCATCACAAAAATTTTTAGAAATTTTAAATAAATAAATAAAATGAAATAAAATCAAATAAAATTAGATAAAATTTTCGAAAAATAAAATTTTCAAAAATAAAATTTTTGTGGATCAAAATGATTTGAATTATGGATAAATTGTCCTACATTGCTTCATAAATGTAGGAACTTGATGCTCTGGCAGTTTTTGTGTATATGATTGTGTCTCGAGTTTGTGTTTATGCCTTGGAATCTTTTGTATTGTATATTATTTTGCCATGTTGATTGTGTAGATGGCTAGTGAAGGCGGGGCCCTTGAAATTCGTCCACGAGGCGAATTAGAACTGTAGGCATTTGACCCGACCCCCGCGGTGACTGATCAAGCGAGCCTTTATAGAGTTGTAGGTGTTGCGGCCCGGCTCTTCATCGCACGAGGCTAGTGACGAATGGTCGGGAGGCCCTAGTAACCTCAGAGATTTAGGCGCACCATCCTGGAGCATTCAGCGGGGAGGGGAGACCCGATGGTGGCAGACCATTGGTTTATGTAGATCGAGAACGTACTGGAGGCTATGGAGATCACCTCCGATACGACCCGAGAGGCGCGAGGCATGCGAGGCTCGGGGTTCCTAGAATTTGAAGCAAGGGCGATGGTGGCTGATGGACTATGTGGCTAGATTCACGGAGTTAGCCCGATTCCCTGGCGATGATTACGTATTACAGGACATGGCCAGGTGAGGAGATTTGAGGAGTGGGTGAAGTTGTCCATTCGGGCGAGATCGTGGGACTTAGCTAGCCTCGGGATATGGATTCCATGGATTTGGGACAGCCACGACCATAGAGAGAGAGATAAGAGGATGCTCGAGACTCGGGATGCAAGTGTTAGTGGTAAGAGGAAGGGCCCGGTCAGTCTTCCTCCGATTCGAGAAGGGCGAAGAGCCTCTAGTTGCGGATCTGATCCACCGCCATCGGGCGGGGGACGGATGGAAGTTGCCGGTCGGGCGGGGCAGATGAAGTTGCAGTCAGCGGGGCGGATGGTGTGCTACCATTGTCAGTGACTGGACACATAGAGCGAGTTACTTTGACGGGGATCGGGGTTTTACAGGACATCACGGTCCCGATGCAGTAGCGAGGCGGGGAGAGGATCACGAGTACATTCCTCCTGGCCGCCCAGTACAGGCCCGGAGAGGCCGATCTCGGTTCGAGGAGCTACGGGCCGGTTCCACGGGCGGGCCAGGGGCCACGGTATGGAGTAGAGGGCGAGGGCGAGGCCACGGCGGGACATCCCGGGGTTGGGGGGGGCGTGTCTCACATGATCCTGTAGTGAGTCAGCCAGTCGAAGCCCGGTTATCTGAGGTATGTTTTTGCTATCTACTTTATGGGGTACAGAGTGTTATTGGTCCCGGTGCCCGCATTTCTTTCATCGTTGCATCGGTTGTGATGGTGAAGCGAGGTTGAGACCTTAAGAACCTTTATATGTGAGTTCTCCCACACAGGGATTAGAATGAGAATAGGGATGATATGTCGAGGTTAGAGTTAGAGATCTTAGGACTCATGAAGTGGACTGGATCATGGACATGTCGAGTTCGATGTCATCACGGGGATGGATTGGGCGACAACTTACGAAGTGGGTTATCGATTGTGAGCGTAGGAGAGTTACACGCTAGCGGGGCGGTACTCGTGTGGTGTTTTAGGGGGACAAGCATGACATTTTGCCCCGAGGGCGATTATGAGTCAGTGTGAGGGCAGGTTAAGCGGGTTAAATTTAGCGAGCTAACCTACTGAGGCGAGGAGAGACAGGACTTAGATCTACCTGGTGGTGTCTTGATATGTGGATGTTTTTCCCGGATGAGTTACAGATTTACCTCCCGCATAGGGATGTGAACTTTAAGTATCGAGGTTACACCACGGTACTTCACCCATCTCTATGACTCGCGCCCAGGATTGCAGTTGAGTTGCGGGAACTGAGTCCGATTAAAGAACTATTGGACGGGGTTCATTAGAGTAGAGCACTTCACCATGGGGCGCTCGGTTATTTGCGAAGAAGGACAAGACCCTTGATTGTGCATTGACTACGAGCCGGTTGAGCGGGTTACGATCAGAATAAATTTTCATTCTTTGAGATTGATGATTTGTTTGTCGATTGAGATGGCGAGTCTATTCTAAGATAGACCTTCTGGTTACCATCGGCGAGGGTTAGGGATCTGAATATCCACTAAGACGGCGTTTAGGACGCGTTATGGAGCACTTTGTTTCACGGTGATGCCTTTCCGGATTAATGAATCGTGGTGCATTCATGGATCTCATGCATAGGATATTCAATATTTAGATCGGGTTTGTCGTAGTCTTTGTGGATGACATCTTGATACACTCGTCGAGTGGGAGCATGAGTATCACTTGAGGGGATCGTTTACGATTGTTGAGAGACCATCGAGGCATCACCTTGATTCCCGATAAGTCGAGTTTGGCTGCGAGGGTGAGATTTACCAGGACACGTGGTGTTAGCGTTAAGGAGTGTCGATCGACCGGAAGAAAGTCGAGCGGTGATGAGTTAAGGAGGCCGTCGGTCTTCGAGATCGTGGATTTCTTGGGGATTGGTGGGTATTACGGGAGGAGATTCATTGAGGATTTCTGAGGATAGCGGCGCTATATTGGGTTGACCGGAAGGAGGTCAAGTTTGAGTGGGATGGCCAGATGCGAGAGGCATTCGGGAGTTGAAGGGGGCTTACGCCGGCTCCATCTTGATGATCCGGACGGGGACGAGGGGTACAGGTGTATTGCTTGGGTACCTCGAGGCGGATTAGGATGTGTTTGATGCGGTCCCGGGAGGGTGGCTGGCTTATGGTTCTCGTCGGTTGAAGAATCCACCAGTGAATTACCCCACACGACATGGAGTTGTGGTAGTAGTCTTTGCCTTGAAGATTTGGGCATACTTATATAGCGAGGAGTTCGAAGTGTACTCCGGACCATAAAAGTCTTAAGTATATATTTTTCAGATTGGGACCTCGATGAGACAAGCGGATGGATGGAGTTCTGAAGGATTATGACTTCACTTTGTACCATCACAGTAAGGAAAATGTAATTAGTAGATGCACTCGGTCGAGATCTGGATCGTTGGCTAGTATAGCTTCTCGGGGGTAGTGGCTGGATGCTCGGGCATGGGATGGTTGGGCTCTGATCTGATGAGCGGACTGGGGTACCTTGGGGTTTAGTGGCTACAGTCTACGTGGAAGTAGGTGATCGAGTCCAGGTGGCGGGACGAGATAGTGTCCATCGGGGATGAGTCTGATCAGTACGAGGTGACGAGGCTGGACCATCCACATAGATGGTAGTCTTCGATATAGGGACGGGTAGTAGTTCCCAGTGTGGGTTGAAGAGGAGATTCTCGGGGAGTTTCTTTAGCTCTGGGTTCTTGTGCCTTGGTGGCACAAAGATGTATCGAGGATCTTCGTCGTCAATATTCTTTGGAGGGCGGAATGAAGAACCGTAGGACTTTGTTCGACGATGTCACATGTCAGCGAGGTTAAAAATTTGAGCACCGAGAAGCCGGCGAGGCTCTTGACCCGTTGGAGGTGGGTGAGGTGGAAGTGGGAACGCGTCGATGGACTTTGTGACCCACTTACTGCGCGGGAGGCCTTGTGAGAAGCATGGTATGGGTGATAAGTGGGCCCAGAAGCTCTGAAAGTCGGCACATTCCTAGTGCGTGCGGATGACCTTCTTCGCCTTGGAGAGATTACAGGTTGTACATTGAGAGATATGGTAAATTTTACATAGATTACCCGGTATCCATAGTGTCGGATAGGGACCAGGTTCTGGGCGCACTTTTGGAAGAGTTTCTAAAGGCTATGCCCTGCTATTGTGATAGTACGGCTTTCCACTCGGGCAGTTAATCGATCCCGAGAGGACTATACGGGTGTTAGGACATCTTTGCGAGCATCGTCTGGATCATAAGGAGTAGTTGGGAAGAGCACTTGCCCTTGAGTGGATTACTTCCTAGACAGTTACCGGGGGGGTATACGGATGTACCTTGAATGAGGCCTGCAGGAGCCATGCGGGTCAGATTATGTTGGGCCAAGGTGGGAAAGTATCAGTCCCCGATCGATTAGAGACACCTCAGGAAGGTGAAGCGATACGACGGCGTCTTCATGGCTTGGCGGGGTAGAGAGCTATGCGGATGTGCGACGTCGACCCTTAGAGTTCGAGGTTGGGGATCACGTCTTCTTGAAGGTTATGCCTAAGAGGGGAGTGGTCAGGTTCGGCAAGCGTGGGAAGCTATCGCCGCGGTTCATTGGACCTTTAGGATACTTTCGGGGAGGTAGGCACGATTCTTTGTCACCGGTTAGGCGTTACGCCCGGCATGTCGGGTGTCCACGGGTGTTTCACGTCTCCATGCTCGGAGGATATACTCGAGATCGGTCATGTGGTGGATTGGGGGACCAGTTAAAGGTTGACGGATGGGACCCAGCCAGGAGGGACCAGTGTGCATTATTGATAGTCGTGATCGGGTTTGCGTATGAGGCCAGGTAGGGGGCTAGTGAGGAATCTTATGGAGGCCATGGAGTGGAGGAGTCGTGGGGTAGCGAAGGACACGATGCAGGTCACCTATCCTTTCTTGTTTAGGGATGAAGGTACGTAGTTTAGTCGTTTAAGATTTAAATTATTGTTTACATGCATGATAGAGTGCGCGTTGCATATGCATGTGAGTGATTGTAATTGTCCTGAATTTCGAGACGAAATTCCTTTTAAGGAGGGAGAATGTAGGAGCAGAAATTCAATTTACGAAAAATGGCAAAATCGTAATTTCGATTACAAAATTGTTAATTTCGGTTAAAAATTCGTAATTTATTCTCTAGATCTCGGATGACAAAACGGATTTCACCGTTGGAATCGTCTCACGAAATCTAGCTAGCACGTAAAATTTTGTCGAATTTCGAGACAGTCGGAATTTACACGTTTTTCGAGGCATCACGTTTTGGATGCGTAAGCGAATACACACATGCGACGAAAGTCACATATAACAAATCTTTCATGTTCCATAAGTGGTATGAGTAGAAATGATGAAAATGGGCCAGTGAGATAGAAGTAGGAATGTCAAAAGCGGGAAAGAGGGACATAGCGGTCATTTTTGGAAAAGTTTAAGTCACTAAATGACAAAATAGTAAATAGTTCTCTTCCCCAAATGTTAAAAAGGCAAAAAAAACCGTGTGAAGGGGGAGAAGAACCAGTAGATCGAAGTTGGAGTTTTTAGTGAGAGAAGATCGAACTTCTCTCTAAAAATACCAGGCCCCGATCAAACAGTCGCCGATCTTGAAGACAAGAAGAAGAAGCTGCTCTACGGAGAGGGCTTCCCGTAGATTTACCAGATTTATGGAGTTTTCTCAAACTCCGAGAGGTAGAGTTTTCTCCCTACTTGAGTTTTATTCCCATTTTAAGTGTTCTACGAATGTTTGAGTTGAGATAGGCGTGAGGGGCCGTGATCAATCCAAAACTTGGGACCGAATTGATATAATTTTTGGAACCAAAATGGAGCAGCCCGTGACTGCTCCACGACTGATGTTGGTGTGAAATTGTGTGTTTTTGGTGTTAATCATGTATTGATTGGATAGAGTAGAGAATGGTAGTGAAACAGTTCACTTAAGTGAACGGAGGTTTGTGATTTAAGAATAGTAAACGAGGGTTTCACTATTCACGAAATGGTGTTCTCGAAATATAATTTTGAAAATATGTGTTTGGTCGAGTGATTTAAATTAGGAAGGTACTCATGTTTGATCATGCTTAAGTGAGCTAATTTTGATGTATGAGTTGTATAATTACATAACATGATTGTGTGATTTGAATTATGCGAGTATATTCATGTTTATATATTTGCATGTGATTAGGCGTATTGGAGCGGCATCATGCATTCCTGTACCTTGGAACACCCTAGGATTATAGGAGTGAGTGCATGAGATGAGTCTAGAGAAAAGGTTCGGAGGGTTGTCTAAAAACATTAATTATCGAAGGTAGTCAAATTTAAAATATCAATCGTGGACGACCCGATTGATATTCGCCAGGAGGAGTAGTCCACAAGCAAATAATATATCAATCGTCCGGGCGTTGATTGATATATATACACATCGGGTTGTCCACAAACAAACAAAATAATAACTTTCATACGAGGCTTGGCGAGTGTGATGATCGGTGAGGACTGGATCTGAGTTAGTGTATTAGACATTCAAGAGTAGGATCATGCATTTGGCAGATATTGTGTTTAAGTGGAACATTACCACTTGGCCTTAGGTGGTGAGTAGCCCACTTAGAGGCGAGTTCTCTTCTGCGAGCATTAGCTCACCCACGATGATGGGACCCCCTTTATTTACGGGTACGGGGCGTGCGAGGGACGGCTCGTCTGAGGGTGAATTAGAAGAAAAGCGGGTTGTGGCTTTAAACTTGTGATATTTACATGTATTAGAATTTGAGTATTTTAATATATGTTGTATAAGAGTAAAACATTTGAACTCTGTAACTATTGGGTATATAGTTGGATTCATAGTTGGTATGTATATTGAGTATTGTTTATGGGCCCAAGTGGCCGTATTACTCATGTGATTGGATGTATTGGATTATCTTTGCCTTGTTTGGGACGAGGATATGCGGGTATTGTATTTGGGTGAGCTCCCAGAGTACAAAGGAGACTTTACACAGATTTTACGAGTAGGCGTCGGGTAGCGACATCCCTTGCTGTCCGTGAGTTAGAATTAGTCAACGGACCGAGTTGGGGCGTCACCTTGTGAGATAGTGCATCGCGCATACTATACTTAAGGATAAAAATTCTTTTCCTTTTTAATAATGCAAGGATCAAATGTGAATACAATATCGGGTAGTGCAAAATTGATTAGGGAGCTCAAGGAAGAGCTAATATTGTTATCACGGAGGAACAAAAATTCATATTGATGATGCATTATATTCCCTACAAAGTCTCAAAGAAATTTATTGAGTTTTAAAGATATTCGACGAAATTGATATCATATTGAGACTACGAATGAAGACAACCATGAGTCTTATATGCAGGCGTTGTCTTGGGTAAAGAAAAATATATTGGAAAAATTACCCGTCTTTTCCTTTGGTTTGTACTACAAACATAAGGCACAATTGAGGCATGCCATAGTAAACGAGAGTTTCTTGATGAAAATAATTTATTGTTATGCATTCTGGAGTTGGGACATCTGGGTCTATAATGATGCGGAGAATCATTAAAAATTCAAGTGGGCATTCACTGAAAAATCAAAAGATTTTTCTGTCCAATGAATTTTCATGTGCTGCTTGTTCTCAAGGGAAGTTAATTATAAGGCCATCACCAACAAAAATAAGGACAGAACCCCTTGCATTTTTGCAGCGTATACAAGGGGATATATGTGGGCCTATTCATCCACCATGTGGACCATTTCGATATTTTATGATTCTGATTGATGCATCAACAAGATGGTCACATGTCATTTTGTTATCAACGCGTAACCAAGCATTTGCTAGATTGCTTGCTCAAATAATAATTGATTCTGAGCTCATTTTCAAATTATACATTATTCGATTCTTCTTGACGATGCTAGATAATTTGCTTCCCAACTTTAATGATTATTGTATATCCTATTGAATAACCGTTGACATCCTACTGCATATGTTCATACAAAGCAGTCTTGCGAATCGTTTATTAAACGCCTTGATTGATTCTGAGGCCATTACTAATGAGGGGCCAAGCTCGACACGCAGGGCCATGCTATTTGCATGCGGCATGGCTGATTAAATGAACCAACAAATTATCATGAGTTCTCTCTTTACAATTGGTTTTGGTCGAGAACCAAATATTTCCCATAAAGTTTTTAGGTGTGCGGTATATGTTCCGATTACTCCACCACAGCGCACTAGATGGGTCCCAAAGAGAATTAGGAATATATGTTGGATATGAATCTCCTTCGATAATCAAAGTCTTGGAACATCAAGCGGAGATTTATTTACGGCTCGTTTTGTTGATTGTCATTTTGATGAATCGGTTGCCAACTTTAAAGAAAGAAAATAAACAGGTTGGAAAAAAGTTATTGAGTTGAATCAATTGTGGTTGTCTCATCTGACCCTCACACAAGGAATGTGAAGCGGGTTCAAAGATTATTCATTTGCAAATTTAGCAAATCAATTGCAATGCATTTACCCATTAAGTAGCCATCTTACATACATTTACTAATGCTCAGTTAAATTGATATCCTGTAGGACAATGCATTGCTAATAAGACCTAAAGCATCAATGGCATTAATTGACAGTTGGTTCCAAGATAAAAATCCTCGGAAAGAAAGGATCAAGGATCAGGGTTGGGGGAATTTATGGCTGCAAGAGAATTTGATTGTAATTCGGAGAAAGAAATTCGAGGCACACAAACTTGTGACAATCAAGAGATCTCGATAAACTATGTCCTGGCCAAAGTGGAATCGGAATAAAATCGCGTCGATGATATATTTGCCTATAATGTGGCACTCCAACATTATTGCGACAATGAGGACCTTGACTAAGTTTGTGAGGAATGTAGACGAGAGAGATGATTAGCGAAATGGAAAGATGCAGACAGACGAAGTGAATTCTTTTAAAACGAAGTTTTGATTCTGTGGCCTTACACTGATGGTGTGTCCCATTTTTATGGGATACAAATGGGTATTTGTCAGAAAACGAGATCACGTGAAATAAGGTTGTCAGATATAAGGCGCGATTAGTTGCACAAGGATTCTCTCGAACGGCATTGATTGAAGAGGCGTATTCCCCTGTGAGTGATCTGACTCACTTTTCGATATTTAATTAGCACAGCAATACATGAAAATTTTGGTATGTGTTTAATGGATGTAATTGACATTTATATGGTTATGATTGACATTTACATGAAAATCTGAAGGATTAAATTTACTACAACACATAATTCGGTCCTGAGAACTTCCTGATAAAATTATGCGAGATCTCTATATGGGTTGAAACAATGCGGACATGTGGTATAATCGTCTTAGTGAATATTTATTGCGAAAGGTATAAGAATGATCCTACGCTTTGCCCATGTGTTTATTAATAGATTTGGATCGAGTTTGTTATAATTGCGGTTTATGTTGATGACACGAATATTGTTGAGACTCTGAATGAGCTTTGAAGCGGTAGTCAACTTAAAGAAAAATTTGAGATGAAAAATCTGGGGAAAAACAAAACTTTTGCCTTGGTTTGCAGTTGAACACTTGAGAATGAATTTTGTTCATGATGGCTTATATATCAAGATGTTGAAAGCGATTCTATGGATAATGCCCGTCCATTGAAACCTCTTGATGGTTGGGTCATTAGATGTGAATAAAGATCATTTAGACCTAGGATGGATGACGAAGAACTTCTTTGTCCTGAAGTACCATATCTTAGTACTGTGGAGCACTAATGTATCTTCTGAGTCATACCACGACCTGATATATCATTTTACGCCAGTTATAGCAAGATATAGTTCCTTGTCCAACAAGAAGACATTGGAATGGAGTTAAACATATATTGAGGTATATTCGAAATTACGATGGATATGGGCCTATATTATCCCGATGAACCTGAGCGAATTAATTGGTTATACGATGCCGGGATATGTCGACCCACGTAATGCTCGATCACAAGCGGGCTATTTGTTGTTCACATGTGGTGTCTGACCATTTCATGGCGTTCCTACGAAACAATCAATTACATACATCCTTACAATCATGCGGAGATCTTAGCAATTCATGAAGCAAGTCGGGAATGTTTTTGGTTAAGATACGTAATACATCATATTCGAGGTCATGTGGTTTGTCTTTCGCGAGGAGGTCAAACGACCTTGTATGAAGATATCTTGCATGCATTGTTCAATTAAAATGGGTACATTAAAGGGGATAGAACAAAATATATATCACAAAAATTCTTTTCACTCATGATCTACAAGAAGGGTGATATTAATGTTCAATCAATTCGTTCGAAAAGCTAATAATCCTGTGATTTATTCACCAGGCTCTACCTCTTGCAACATTTGAAAGGCTAGTTCATAGCATTGAAATGCGCGGCTCGAGAGATTTAAAGTGATGTTGAAGAGGGAGTAAATTTTTTTATCACTGTAATCTTTCCTTCACCATGGTTTTGTCCCAGGTTTTCACAGTAAAGGTTTTAATGAGGCGGTATCATGGACATCAAGGGAGTATTATGAACAATAGTATAGATGTCCACTTAAACTCTCCATTAATCTCGATATTAATAGGTACATTGATGTATATAGGTTACGAAATGTGTGAGTTACGTGTTTATATACACTTTAATGTATTCATGTATAAAACCCTATAAATAGAAGGCACTTTGTATGAGTCATACACATGAAGAATAAAAATCTCTCCCTTGTTTCTTCTATATCTCTCGCTCTCTTGTTCTTACATTTTTATAACGTATAAAAGTTTAAGTCTTTTTTTTTTTTTTTTTTTTTTTATCGTTACCCATTTTATTATCTTAGTTTGATTTATGGTTTGTCTTATTATCGTGTTTGATTTGTCTTCATTTTATTAAGACGTTTAGTTTTATAGTCAACTTGTTATAATATGAATTTTTTAGGTAATTAACATTATAGCATTTATTTATGTAAGGACATATAAACATATAAAACAAATTTAATTAATGGAACATATATCAATTATGAGAAAGTCAATATGTTGAAGCAGGTCATAAATATTATAGTTATTATATTATCAAATTGGTAGGTTTTATATCGATTTATTATATTATTAATCTGGATATTATTTCGCCTTTTATGTTTTTTAACAATTTATGTCTTGGATATATAAATTTTTTATAAATTTGAATTAATAAAATTAATTTTCATTTAAAAAATATATATATCAAAATATTCTTTAAAATATCTAAATTTTATTTATTTTTTAAATACCTTGTAATTAATAAAAATCAATTTGACTAATTTAATATTTTGACTGTTTTATTCATGAAATTTGACTTTATTAGGAACCCGAATTCATGAATTTTATTATTTATAAAAATTACAAAACATGTGAATAAAGGTTAATTATAGTACATTTTTTTGAGTATAGATATATTAATTTATATCTTTGTCAAATATGGATGTCATTCAGTTTCAGTGAACATAATTTACATGGGCATCAAAATTAGTCCTTCACAAAACGATTAAAAAAAATGTGTGAAATATATAATAGATAATTTTTACACTATAAGAATTTGACAGATTACCTAATAAATTTACCTATTACATCAATTTTATAGATAAAAATAGGGGTTTATTGACAAATTACATATAAAATTTGAGAAAATATATTTTCAACCATTTACGTACATAATACCTATTAATATTTACTTATAAAACTATTTAGTCGATAAATATGACACCAATTTTTGGCATAAGATATTTACGACAACTTCCCTATAATTTACCTACTAATATTTACCTACAAAACTATTTAGTCGATAAATATAGCCCCAATTTTTGGTGCAAGATATTAGCGATAATGTACCTACAATTTACCTACTATATTTATGATTCCATGATTACCTGAATTATTTTAGAGTAAGCGAGAAATATTTTTATTTCTCATTAGTTTACCCTCTTGTCTTCATTTATGAGTAAATATTCATATTTTTGATATTTTGTTAAAATAGTTACTTACTAAGGTAGCGTTTGTTTTTTGACTTAATGCTAAAGCTAAATAGCTTTTAGCATTAAGGTACATTTGTTATTTTTAATTTTAACTTATTGCCAAGAGAAATTTTTAAGTTACGAATAGAAAAAATAAAAATGTTGGCTTTTTCTGTTCGAGAAAAGTCATTCAGCAAAAATAAGAAAAAGACTCAATCGTTGTCAGCCAAGAAGAAAGAGCTAGCAATATATCTCTACTTAGGGATGACAGCAGGAGGGAGGTTTGGGCCAGGAATTTGGTCCCAATCTTAGGCAGAACTCGTTATTTTTCAATTATCAAACTTGTCTCATTTAAAAAATTAAATCAAACGGGACAGAGATGGGAAAATTCCCAAACTCGCCCCATTTACATTTTATTTTTGTTTTTATTTTTTTTATATTTTTTTATAAAATTAATATTTTTCGTAAAAATAAAAATATTATGAATTTTTATAAATTATTTATTAAAAAACATTATAATAATAATTATTATTTATATTAAAGTATAAAAATAAAATAATAAAAAATTATTTTTAAAATATAATCGGGTATGGTTTATTATTATTATTTTGGATACATTATTCATATTGCTTCATTCAGGTCCGTTTCTACCCCGAAACAATTTATTTATTTTCAGTTCACTTTATTTTAAATGAACTTAGCTCAAGCCATTTCCTGATTTTCGAGATTTTTGTAAAAATCTTGTCCCTTGAGTTACTGACAACTTATCATCCAGAAAATCGGAAAAATTTCCGCTTGTCTCATAATTTGACGAAACTTTTAAGGTCGTAAGTTGAGACCCCGAGAAAATCCGATTTCTGAAGGATAAAATCGTAATTTGATTAAAAATCGAATTTTCTAGATCTCGGATGACAAAGCGGATTTCACGTTGGAATCGTCGCAATCTAGCTATCACGTCGAGATTCGTCAAATTCGAGATAGTTGGAATTTCAGATTTTTCGAGTACGTAGAGGAGTGCGGGACAACACTTGGCTATGGTGGCGAGAGGTCGCAGCGTGTCAAGGTATGGGAGTCAAACATTGAGCTCAAAGTGGGGCTCACATGTGACACATGTGTCATCTTGAATTAGAGGGAAATGCCAGTGGTTGGATAAGAGGATAAGGTGTAATCATACCGGTAATAGAAATTTGACATGTGAATTTAGGAGAACTTTACTCTTGTCAATCTTGACCAAATGGATTGGGAGGGAGGGAAGAGAGGGAGGAGAGGCAAGCGGAAGGGAGAGGGAAAGTGTGGGATTTTAGAGAGAGAAGAACCTACGCCTCTGCAGAATTCCCGGCGATCGGGCCGGCGAGCTCAGACGGGGCAAGAAGTGGAAGTTCTTTCCACGGCAAGGACTACAGTGGGTACCGTCTTGGGGAGTTTATTGAGCTACGGAAAGGTGGGGTTTTCTCCTCACTTGTTTTGCTTTTTTTGTTTTTAGGGCTATGTAATGGATGGTGATTTGTTGAACTGGATGGCCAGTGATTTCGAGTTCAAAGATTTGGACCAGGAGTAAATAATCCCTTGGAATGGTTTGGGCCAGTCCACGAATTTGTTTGCTTGATTTGTGTGGTATTGTGTTGTGTAGCAGAAAATAACATGTTTGTGTGATGTTGTAGGCGGTTCAAGATGGGCTATAGAGATTATTACCTAACCCATGTATGAGCTAATCTTATATTATTATTTGTAAAAATGAATAACATGGTTATAGGTGTATTTGTTAATATATGCATGAGTGATATATTAGCATGTATTTGAATGTTTGTTGTGCCATTCATTTACTTAGGTGGGAAATGCAGTGAGGAAATTCCCTCTTGGGCATTGCTCACCAGTCGTGGGATTTTGGAGTGCAGAAGGCACTTGGGGATGGGATGCATTCGGAGCCTTAGAAGCGAAGAAATGGCCAAACCGGCCTTCTCTTGTATTTTTGTAGAAATTATGGGCAAGAGACCCATTTTTGTATAAATTGTAATTAAACACAATTGTAAATAAAACCATTTTTGTATAAAATATATAATCATGTTGTATGAATTATCACGGGCATTATTATTAGACACGTTTAACACATGTACGTGCCTCATGGCCCGTGAGACAAAATTAGAATTCAGGGGTTGTGGGTAGTCAGCGGACACCAGTTTTGGGCGTCTGGATTTCGCAAGACGTATTTAACGGTGCGGTCGTTTCATCATCGAGATACAGAGAATTTTAGAGACTCTACGAACTCTTATAACCAATTTATTATTTTTATTAACATTTTTTCCATTTTGAAAATTTATAATTTTATCGGGTTTCTGATAACAATACCTGAACGTCTGGTTGAGAAAATGACCCGAACCACGTTAAAGCCCGTTAAATTAAATTAAACTTGTGTCATTAAGAGCGAGGCGGGACGAGAACCCAAAATAATATTTCCCGTTGCCATCCCTACTCACTACCTAATGTTAAAAAACAAACAACTTAATACTTAATGCTATTAAGTACTATTCGGCATTAAGCTCAAAAAAAGTTATATTCAACATTAAGTAAAAAAAACAAACAACACCTAAATTTTTTGTAGGTAAAATGGGAATTTTTAAAGAAAACAATAATAAAATAATTTTTTATTTACTCATATTATTTTAGTAAATAAAAAAATTAAAATCAATTAATTATTTAAGTAAAATGATTCCAACTCATTTGATATATTTTTACATATCATATAATTTAAAAAATCATTAAATTTTATTAATTAGAGTCTTAAAAACTCATTTGATATTCTTTTTTTGTTTGGGGCTGTTTTCTATGGAAAAACATTCATTATAAGAAAAATGTATTTTTATGGCGTTTGATTCATATCACTTAAAAAGTCAAGGAATTAGTTCAACTTGATACTTTATGTTTAATGACTTTTAAAAGTTGATCCCCTTTTAGAAACATCATTGTATGAAATAGATAAAAACTTCAAAATAATTTTATTTTATTTTAGTATCATATTAAATAATCATTAAAACTAATTAGTTTTTAAATATAAAAAACTACATACTTTTTTACAGAAAAATAAAAAATACATACTTATTATAAAAAGAATTACATACTTATAAATTTAATTTGAAGGTATATCTAATTGATTAATTAAATATTTTATATTTGTGAAACTTGAATATGTATAAATAATTTTTAAAATTAAAATTATTTATTTTAACAAGATGAATCGGGACCTTGAAACTAAAGGCGGCAATTTGGGTAATTTTAGGGTTTCGGTATATCATTTCGTTGTCTTTAGCCCGGAAGTGGAAACCTTCTCATTCTCTCCACTTTTCTCTTTTAAGTGATCGCCATTTTCTTGGGGAAAAAAAGGGGAAAAGGTCTATGTCTCTACACCGACATCGGCAAGGCCAGAGGTGATTCATCTATTGCTTCATTCTTGGCATATTTTTTTTAAAATTTTTTGTATCTGACAGACCCCCTTCTAGTGACGGAAATGCGCGGCTACTCCGTTAACCTCAGTGGCTCGCTCGGTGACAAGTTACCATGGCTAAGCCGTTAAGCTACTAAAGCGTCTTTGGAAAACATGGGTTATAAAAATTTTCCTTTTCTATCAAAATCACACTTTTAGATTTAACGAAAATCAAACCTTCTTGTTGCTCATTAGTATTACAATCTGTCACTGTTTGCTCAAATTAAACTCCAATATTTCCAAAATCAACTACAATCATAAGGACCTCTGGTCCTCATCAAAATAAAATAAGGATCAATCAGCAAAATTTCGCCATAGCCAGGTTTTTCTGAAACCATACATGCATATTTTACAAAGATATTTACAATTATACAATTTCAAAATCTAAATACTATGTTGTTCAATTACATATCCATCCCATACATAAAGTTTACATCCCTAGGTCATAAATCGCCCACCTATATAGCAACAAAATGATGACGTCCTGTCGTCGCGATAGCACACAGTGGAATATATATAGCTACAAAATGAACAAACAAGTTAATTGCAGCGAATGGAGCTATCACATATCTTAACATGAATGATTTGCTCGTTTGTTTATAATTTATCAAAAACCCTATGTATATCCTTTAATTATTTTAACCATCTCACGGGCGATTTAAAACTAGCATGACGTGAAGCTTACTAAGTCATCTCAACCACTCGTTCTGGATTTCTTGCATCGTACGTAGGGCGCAAAAATCGAGGCAACTACAATACGGAATTTCTTTGCATCGCAATTGTAGTGCTAAAACTCTGGGCCTTCTGGCGGAATTTCTTGCATACCATACGTGAGTACCAAACTATACAAATAGCCAACTACGTTACGGAATTTATGCATCATAGCGTAGTGCTTATACTTTCTATGGCGAGCAACTACGGATGGAATTTTCTGCATCGTTGCGTAGTGCTAATTTGTTTCTTTATTGTAAACTATGGGCCGAATTTGCTGGCGTCGTCCTGCGCTAAATCTCTTTATATCTTAAAGTTATACATGGGTTTTAAAACTACATTTACTTAGTGTAAAGCACAAATCTAACTTTGTTTGAAACTTCCTAAAACTCTCTTCAAATATTTTCTTTAGATTATAACTCCATATTCATTACCAACATCAACCATTTACATAAAGTGGAAAAAGATCTTAAGTAAGCAGAACCACTTACCTTGAAGCAGTCACTCCGTCAAAAGCGTCTCTCAGCGAGGCTCGTGACGTCGCTCAGATGCCCTACTCGTGGGCATCGCTCGTGCCTTTGTCAAGAAACCACAATTACGCATTAATCATAACTTCCATTTTAATTCACCATACACACTCATTTAAAACCAAATGAACAAATTACCCTTAAGCACTAAAGCCTCATTTAGATGCCAACCTTTTTCCAACAATCCTCTATAGACTTTATGACTCAAAAATTATTCAAACGGTCTTCAAAATTTATGAAACTTTCCAAGATCAGTCTTTATATATCCAATGACATCTCTTTAAATTTTCAATTTAAAATTCCCCTTCTCTAAAGCCCTCAACCATAACACAATCTGCACAACAGATGACTCAGTTTGGCAAGAACAGAATCTGCCATAGCTTCACTTTGAAACATTTTATGGAGCACTGGGATTAAAATTTGTAAACTTCCTTCAGGTAAATTTTTCCCCTAGAAGTCTATTTTAACCAGCAACTTGAATTACTCAAATCGGAGCAAAAATAGGCAGTTATAGTCCAAATATGAGAAAACTGGTCAGAAACAGGAAAACAGGAATTATTCTGTACAAGAACAGACAGTGGCTTTACATATGGTCCCTACTTTGAGTAAATATTTAGGCCACTTATGATCAGAATTGGCAATACCTTCTTCTTAAGTTTTGTTCTCCTTCAAGTCTATTTATGTAACCACTTAAATCACTCCAAATCGGATCAAAATTGAGCAAGTTATGGCCAAGCCCCAAAACTAGTCAAAACAGAAAACGAGGTTTCTGTACCAGGCTTTGCTGCCAAAAAAATTGGCCAAAAATGTGTTTACTCTTGTTTTTTTCTTTCACTCTAAACACTTAAATCTGATGCATTATACCCATTTCAACATAACACACACAATTCACTATCAAACCTAACCCTTACTCACTTTCGATTTTGTCAAAACCCTAACCTAAATCATGGCTTTCTCAATTGATATTAAATTCCAGCACCATTAAACCTTAAATACCATCAATTCTGTATCCATACCAGAAATTTAAGACATTAAACATGGAAAACATCAAGCCCTAACTTTTTCCCACCATGAAAACTTACTTTGTTTCTTAGGTTTCTTTGGCTCCTCTCATGATTACCATGAAGATCACTTGAAAGCTTGAAAAACAAAGAAAACTCCCTCCCAAACTTAGTTTCTCGCTCTCTTCCTCTTTCCTTTCTCCTTTCTTTCTCTCTTTCTCCTTTCTCTCCTTCTCATACGATCTCCTCTATTTGGAGACTTAAATCTAATTTGCTTTTAAATTCCAACTTTCCAAAATTGCCCTTAAGTCAAATAATTCAATTGGTTATTGTAAAGTGAATTACCCTTTAATCCAAGCCTCTCATAGGTCCATTTTATGAGACCAAGTCATTTACCCATTATTTAAATCATACTTAGCCATTAAGAAAGATTTTGATTGGCTTAGTACAATTAAATATCCATTATAGCGAATTTTATCTCCGTTCGCCTTTCTTGTTTTTATATCGATTATATGTCAAAAATATTCTATGGTCGTCTATATTTAAATTTGAACATAAAATGTTCTAGCTTCACGTCCTTCGCGAGTGAATTTCGAACTCTGAAATCACGAAATCGGATTTAAAATCATTAAAATCGATAATACGGACAATAGCGTATTATTACGAATTACGTCGGATCACTGGAAACCTATCCAAGCGGACTCCAGTTTCCTTCTTTCGGTTCGTTAGTCTTTATGATATATTAGGACATTTTTGTATTTTGGCCCAATTTAGAAAATTTCAGCCGAACTAGATTTTCGGTCAGAAATCACTATTCATAAATCTCTATTCTCTTCTAATGTCGGTTCAAAGTCACTTAGGAACTGAAATTTCTTACAAATTCACTTTACAAACCCACTCCATTCGGATATAATAAAAAAATCATTATTCATAGAACATTCGGTTACAATTTTGAAAAATTCCACTTCATGTCGAATGACGTCCGGAGCATTCTAAATTCTAATCTACCCTACGTTTCTATCATTGGACCTCTAATCGGTTCAAAACTCACCCCATTATAACATTCAATCGGGTTGGGGTTTTTACAATCCCCCTCCTTATAAAAATTTAGATCCTCGAAATTAAAACATTAAATACACTGCATCAAAGGGATGGGAATAATGCCTCTTCATACGCTCCTCATGCTCCCATGTAGCTTCCTCTGCCGTATGACTCCTCATAATACCTCCACCGGTGGAATAGTCTTGTTGCCTTGAACTTGCTCTGACGGTCGAGGATCTGCAGCAGACCTCACTTAGTATGTCAAATTCTCACAGTATTTCCTTGGTTTGCTCTTTGTCAATACATGTGAAGAGTGCAGGTAGCGCATGTACTTGAAGCATAGAAATATGGAAAACATCGTGAATCTGATCGGAGTCGGATTGTGACTCAATCGATATACCACCTCTCGATCCTCTCCAACAATCTGTAGCTGATATATAGTGGACTCGACTTTCCCACGTTTCCCCGATCTTAATGCGCCTTCCATGAAATCTTCAAAAAAATACCATATCCCTACCTCGAACTTTGGGTCCCTCGGTGTCGCATAACTTGCATCGGTCTTGTGCGATTTTCGAGTCTATTCCTTATAACTTTGAAGTCTTATCACGAGAGTCATGAACAATTCAGGGACCTACTAATTTCCTTTCACCTACCTCGTCCAATAGGGTTTGGAGTTCGACATTCGAGTCCATAAAGAGCCTCCATAAGGGCCATTCCAATCTTGGCACGATAAGCGTTGTGTATCTGAGGCGCTCCATCAGGGGTAGATGGTTGATCGACTCCCTCTAAACTCCATAACACATGCCACTAGCCCATGTCTCCCCAAGTCTGTATAGTTCTCTCGGATTGGCCATCGATGCGTGGATGAAAGCCAGGTACTGAAATGCGGGTTTAGTGCCAAAGGGCGTGCAGCAAAGCCCAGGCTAGCCAGTGAGGAATGGCTTCAGGATCTCTGTAAAATAATGGAAGCGTACCATGCGATCGATAATCTCTCCTAGCATTATAATTGGGCCAGCTTATCGTAGATCACTATTCTTGTAGGAAATGGGCTGATTTCGTCAGTCTGTCTACAATCACCCATATCGTATCATGTCCACTCTGTGTCACAGGAAGTCATCCACGAAATCCTAATATTGATCCTTTCCGTTCACTCGAGGTCGATAAAGGTGTAGTAAACCTCTTGGTTTCGATGTTCAATCTTAATTTGTTGACAAGTTGGAGGCATGATCTGAACTGCTATCTGCTCTTCAGCACCTCCACCCGGTAGTGGTCTCTCAGTCCGATCATCTTAGTGATACTCGCGGATTGTTATCGCATATCTTTGATATGAGTGTGCCTCTTCCATGATTTCTTTCTTCCAGCTCTATCCACATGGGGACATAATCTGCGTGACAACAGTGTCCATCATAAATGGTGAAGTTACTCTGTTGTTCAGCCTCTATCTTGCTTCTCAATTTCATCAAATACGGGTCCACGAGCATGAAGTCTCTAACCTGTCCACTAACCCTTTGGCCCAGCACATACAGAAAAATTTGTTATTAAATTATTTTGACTTCTGCTGCTTGTCTACAAGCGACCCATTAGATCTCGATTCTACTAACATTGTCAAGTATTACCTTTAGTGAGATAGGGAACTAGGGCTTCTGCCGTGCATCACTACTACATTTTGCACAGGGTGATATTCAATGGTCTGATCATAGTCTTTGTGATGAGTTCTATCCACCTCTCTCATCTCATGTTCAAAACTTTTGCGAATAGATCTGCGGGCTTTGCGTCAGTAAAAAAGATTACGCAAGGTACTCCATAGAGGTAGTATCGCCATATTCTCCAAGGCGAACACTACGATATCACTCAATGCAGTGAGTTGGATAAGTTTCTTCATGCTTCTTTAATTGCCTTGAGCATAAAGCTATCACTCTATCTCATGTTGCATCAACACCTGACCTAAACCTTGCACCAGGCATCACAATATCTTGTAAATCCCTCTCACTTCACGGGAGTGAGTATTAGTGCGATGAGTCGATCTTTTCTTTAACTCATCGAAGCTGTCTTTGTGGGCTTAGACGGATGAACTTTTCTTCTTTCCTTGTGCTTGGTTGGTGGAGTAGCTATCTTTGAAGAACCCTTCTCACGAACTTTCTATAGTAACCAGCTAAACCCAAGAAACTTCTGACTTCAGTTATGTTCGTGGGTGGTTTCAATCTACAGTAACTCATTTTAAGGTCTCTTGAGCCTCGGAGGGATACCACATGTCCCAGAATGCTATAAGTCTAACAAAATTGTAACGATGAACTTTGCATAGAGCTGATGTTCTCTCAGAGTTTGTAATACTATCCTCAGGTGCTTTGCATGCTCTTCTTTACTACTTGAATATACCAGGATATCATCGATGAAGACTATAACGAACTTGTCTAAATAAGGTCCGAAGACACGATTCATCAAATCCATAAAAATTCTTTGGAGCGTTGGTTAAAATGAGACCAGCATCACTTAAAGTTCATAGCTGCCGTATCTAGTTACGAAGGTATCTTGGGAACATCTTCACAGCACCTTCAATTGTTTTAGCTTTCGGTGGTATACATCCGTGCGGCGCTATAGAAGATGGGCTCTATACTGACGCTAGCTGATTTAATTCAATCTCTCTGTCCGTTATTAATACGAGGTAGATCCTAGGAAATACATCGAGAACTAGTTCGCCCACGGGAACTTCTGCCAAAAATTTGCATCTCCTTTGTTGCCAGTTTTGTGTATACACCAAGTACCCACGACATGCTTCTGAAGCATCTTGTTTGCTTGTATTCTGGCAGTTAAACTTGTAGAATTATCTTCTATCTCATAAAGATCATACGGTTCCCAGTTGTAAGCTGGACCTCTTTCTATATAGCAATCCAACGGTAGCGTGTTTAGCTAACCAATCCATGCACGGAGATGATGTCAAAGTCATGAATATCGAAGTCTTATTCATAAGATCTTTGATTCAGTACTATAACTTATGTGCTTTAGCTTATCACGATCAATGAAACATAACTCTTGAAATCCCGAAGAATGATGTGGCCACCGCGGGAATAGCTTCATGCCTTAAGCATAACCACTTTGCAATTTGTGCGAAATATTTCAAACTTTTCTCTTAAAACTTTCTTTGTTGAATGAAAGAACTGCTCAAATACCAACTTAGCGGACCCCCTTCTAGTGACGGAAATCTGGCTACCCACGGTAACCTCCCGGCCCAGCTTCCTTCGACCGCTGAAAATTCGTGATTAAAGCTGTTCAGCGTCTTTGGAAAACATGGGTTATAAAAATTTTCTTTCTATCAAAATCTGCTTTTAGATTTACTTGAAAATCCGGCGGCATAACGTGCTCATTAGTGACCAAGCCACAAAAATCACACATTTAACAAATTAAACTCCCGATATTTTCCAAAATCCTTCTGATCGCAAGGACCTCTGGTCCTCATCAAAATAAAATAAGGATCAATCAACAAAGGAATTTCGCCGCAGCGGTTTTTCATAAAACCATACATACATATTTTACAAAAGATGACTACAATTATACATTCAAAATCTAAATATGTTGTTCAATTACATATCCATCCATACATAAAGTTTTACATCCTAGGTCATAAATGCATTACCTATATAGCAACAAAATGATGACGTCTGTCGTCATGATAGCACCGCGGTGGAATATATATAGCTACAAAATGAACAAACAAGTTATTCTGCGAAGATAGATATCACATATACTAACATGACAATTTATATTTGTTTTATAATTTATGTCAAAAACCCCCTATGTATATCCTTTAATTATTTTATGCATCGCGAGGCGATTTAAGGCAAATGTGAAGCTTACTAAGTCATCTCAACCATACGTTACGAATTTCTTGCATCGTGTAGGGCGCTAAAACTTATCAACTGAGCAACTACAATGCACGAATTTGCTTTGCCGCAATTTAGTGCTAAAACTGCTGAGCAACTCACGGCGGAATTTCTTTGCATATGCGTGGTGCCAAACTACAAATAGCCAACTACGTTGCGGAATTATGCGCATCGCAGCGTAGTGCTTATACTTTCTATGAGCGAGCAACTACGGATGGAAGATTTTTTCTGCATCGTTGCGTAGTGCTAATTTGTTTCTCTTTATTGTGGCGACTATGGATGAATTTCTTTGCGTCGTCATGCTTATTTAAATCTCTTTTTATATCTTAAGAGGATTATACGGGTTTTAAAACTACATTTACTTAGTGTCAAAGCACAAATCTAACTTGTTTTGAAACTTCTAAAACTCTCTTTCAAATATTTTCTTTTTTAGATTACTTAACTCCATGTTCATTACCAGCATCAACCATTTACATAAAATTGGAAAAAAAGATCTTAAGTAGCGAACCACTTACCTTGAAGCCAGCGTCACTCCCCGAAGTCGAGCGTCTCTACGAGGCTTCGTGGGGCGTCGCTCCGTGCCTACGTGGGCATTAAATAAAATGCCCCTTTGTCAAGAAAACCACAATGCGCATTAATCATAACTTTCATTTAATTCACCATACACACTCATTTAAAGCCAAATGAACAAATTGCCCTTAAGCACTAAAAAGCCTCATTTAGGTCAACCTTTTTTCCAACAATCCTCTATAGACTTTATGACTCAAAAATTATTCAAACGGTCTTCAAAATTTATGAAACTTTCAGATCAGTCCTTTATATATCCAATGACATCTCTTTAAATTTTTCAATTTAAAAATTCCTTCTCTAAACCCTCAACCACATAACAAATCTGCTATAGATGACTCAGTTTGTAGAACAGAATCTGCACATAGCTTCACTTTGAAACATTTTATGGGCACTTTGGGATTAAAATTTTGCTTTAAACTTCCTTCAGGTAAATTTTTCCCCTAGAAGTCTATTTTAACCAGCAGCAAGATTACTCAAAATCAGACAAAAATAGGCAAGTTATAGTCAAATATAGCTGGTCAGAAACAGGAAAACAGGGTATTTCCTGTACCGAGAACCAGACAGTGGCTTACATATGGTCCTACTTTGAGTAAATATTTAGGCCACTTATGATCAGAATTTGGCAATACCTTCTTCTTAAGTTTTGTTCTCCTTCAAGTCTATTTTATGTAGCCACTTAAATCACTCAAATCGGATCAAAATTGAGCAAGTTATGGCCAAAATACCAAGCTGGTCAAACGAGAAAACAGGACATTTCCTGTACCGAGGACTGCTGCCCCAAAAATTGACCAAAATGTGTTTTCTTCCATTTTCTTTCCTCTAAACACTTAAATCTGATGCATTATCACAGTTTCAGCATGTGCACAATTCACTATCAAACCTAACCCTTACTCACTGATTTTGTCATACCAACCTAAATCATGGCTTCTCAATTGATAAATTCAGCACCATTAACACCAAATACCATCAATTTAACCTCCAATGCAGAATTTAAGACATTAAACATGGAAAACATTGATACTAACTTTCAGCAGCTGAAAACTTACTTGTTTCTTGAGTTTCTTTGGCTCCTCTCCTTGATTACCATGAAGATCACTTGGCTTGAAAAACAAAGAAAACTCACCTCCCCAACTTGGATTTCTCCTTTCTCTTCCTCTTTCTCCTTTCTCCCCTTTCTTTTCTCTCTTTGCCTTTCTCTCCTTCTCATATGTGATCTCCTCATTTGGAGACTTAAATCCCTAATTTTGCTTTAAATTCCAACTTTCCAAAATTACCCATAAGTCAAATAATTCAATTGGTTATTAGCAAGTGAATTACCCTTTAATCAAACTCTCATGGGTCCATTTTATGAGACCGTCATTTACCATTATTTAAATCATAACTTAGCCATTAAGAAAGATTTTGATTAGCTAGTACAATTAAATATCTCCATTATATGATTTTATCTCAGTTTCGCCTTTCTTTGTTTTTTATATCGAGTTATATGTGAAAATATTCATGGTCGTCTATATTTAAATTTGAACATAAAATATTCCTAACTAAATCCCTTCACGGTGAATTTCGGGCTGAAATCACCAGAAATCGGATTAAAATCATTAAAATCGATGTCAGGACAATAGCGTGTGTATTACCCACGGTCACGTTCGGATCACGGAAACTATCCAAACGGACTCCGTTTCACTTTCTTTCAGTTTCGTTAGTCTTTATGATATATTCAGGACATTTTGTATTTTATTTAATTTAGAAAAATTTCAGCATGAACTCCGTTTTCGGTCAGGAAATCACTATTGTAAATCTCTATTCTCTTTAAATATGTCGGTTCAAAGTCACTTAAGACTGAAATTTCTTACAAATTCCTTTGCAAACCCCTCCCGTTCGAGGATATAATAAGAAAAATCATTATTCCTTAGGGCATTCGGTTACAATTTTCGAAAATTCCACTTCATGTCCAAATGACGTCCGGAGCATTCTAAATTCTAATCTACCATCGTTTCTATCATTGGACCTCTAATCAGTTCAAAAACTACTATTATAACATTCAATCAGGTTGGGGTTTTTACAGTATCTTTATTTTTACTTATTTTTGTTTTTGTTTTTGCACATGGATTAGATGTTGTTGCTCTTCTTCTTGTTTGTTGTTATTTCGGATCACTTCTCTACAAAGATTACGGAGGACCCGCAAGTTCCACTTAGTTACTACGTACACATCCTCGGAGTCATGTCGTCCCTACCTGTCGATTTAATAAGTTGATGAAATTAGGGCTTTATTTTTTGTTTCTTATTCTAAGGATTTTGTTTGTTTGGCTTGAAAATTGAGGGAAGGAAGTGATTTCTTATGTTTGAGTTTATGTCCTTTAGTTGTAATGGATTAACCGGTACACGTCATTTTGTGCTAATAATTGACTTGGATTATTTAAAAATTTAGTTCGTTTGTTCGATAAAACAATGGAGAATGTGTGTTGTTTCGATTTTATTTTTGAATGCTACCCGAATAGAAATTTTTCTCTGTTTTCTGTATTTTATTTTTATTTTTCCTCCTTTGGACATGCTGACATTGAGTTATTGCTCCTATTTGATACATATATTAATCAGTATATATATATTAAAAATGTTTAGTGCAGTTTGGGTTTTGTTTTTGTTGGCATGCTATTAATTATATGCCACTGGTGTGTTATGCATTTGCAAGGCCGATTTAGCATGATCACTGTTTCTTGATGTGCTGTTACAATTAGGAACATTATTATGTTGCTTGGTAAGTATTGTGGAAAATTATGAATATTCTTTCTATGAAGTGTTTGATTAGTAAATTTTAACTAGGGGCCACCATTGTACATAGGTGAAGAGCTTTCCTGTTCACTTGTAGGTTTCTTGGAGTGGTGACCTCAGGTGAGGGTTGGAGGTTTTTGTTTTGCTTGTCCTTTTCTTTTTGGCTGCCTATATGCCGGTATCGTGATTACATTTACCATGCTTATCATCGAAAAAAAAAAACAAAGAAATAGCGCAAGGCTGCCATTGTTCATTATTGGGCGGGGTGTCGTGCGAAACCTTCAATCGGACACCATTTGCCGGGTTCGAGATTCAACTGCTTGAGTGTTCTTTCGAGGTTCTTTTCGGGTTCATTAACATAATTATCATGAAATCGGACAAACTTTGAAGTATGCAGAATTTACCCTTCTAAAAAACCTGGCCTGTATTTCCCCTTGAGTATAATCATTGAAAATTTGAAATTTACTTAATTTGGTTTCTTGTTTTTCATTAACATAGGCATTCTTCAGAGGATGCGGAGTTAGTAGAAGGTGGTGCCTTTGTCAATCCCAGGATCATATTATCTTGTACAGGAACCCCTTTTGCTATTTTATTAGCTTTCGTCTTCCATATGAGATTATCATTGATGTGGCAGGTGCAGTTTTAACATATTTATGATTCGAGGATGGCCACGGGATATCGAGGCATAGGAGATTGATAATAGACCTTAATGATGGACAGGTCGAGAAACAAGCGGCCTAATTGCATGTCGATGAGTGAATTGTGAAGTAAATCGAGGAAAATCTTCTTGAGTCATATTCAACATCGATTAATTGAGCTTCAAGGTTATTATTAAATTATCAAACTCTATAATGTTTGAGATTTTGTTACGCTCTTATATGAATGATGAAAACTTCTTGTTGGTGATTATGATGATACCTATTTGGAAAATTTCTGCTCTAATTTTTCGAGTATGTTCTGGACTTGAAAGTGGAAACTAGAAATATTACCATATCTATTACTACCATATCCATTATATTGCCATGCACCTTTCTGCCATATCCACTTCATATTAATCATAGCTTTGGTGTTTCTTTGTTTTCTTTGATTAGCTGAATAAATATGCTATTACTGCAAAATTAGTCATTCTTTTTGTCCTTTTGGTGTTATTTTTTTTTTTTTTATAAAATATTTACTACTCAGCTTATGTAGATAAAGCCTCCTTAAGAACTATAATGCAGATAAAGGAGGTGGTGGTGCAGTTATTTTGTCAAATGCAATGCATAAAATGTATGGTCGTTTGTTATAAGTGTTGGGATCTCGATAAACCTCATTGATTATCAATAATTGATTTTTAGGCTTAGGATCTAATTGATATTTGAGTTCAATGACTAAAAAGAGAGTAAGAAGATTGTAAGACCATTTTGATATCTAGCTTCTGTAAGACCCGAGAAATTCCAATTTCTGAAAAAATGGCAAAATCGTAATTTCAATTACAAAATTGTTAATTTCGGTTAAAAATTTGTAATTTATTCTCTAGATCTCGGATGACAAAATGGATTGCACCGTTGGAATCCTCTCACGAAATCTAGCTTCTTTGTAAATTTCGTCGAATTCAGAATGGTCGAATTCTGTTTTTCGAGACATCGCGTTCACAGTCTGTAAAAAGATTTTCGATCGGCCAGAAAATCACATATAACTGCGATACTCATGTGCCATATGGCATGGTAGAGAAATGATGAAAATGGACAGTCGAGGTAGACGGGGAATGTCAAAGCGGGAAAGAGGGACATAAGCGTCATTTTAGAAAGTTTTGAGATCACTAAATGACAAAATTGTCAATGGTGGCACACTTCTCCTAAGTAAACCAAGAGGAACGTGAAGGAGAATTTGAGATCCAGTGGCTTTTTTTTGAGAGATTTTCTTTAGAGAGAGAAACTTCTCTCTAAAATATGTGTGATCAGGCAGAGTCGGTGTAAAACCACAGAGAAAATCCAATTTTTATAAAGGGAGTAAATCGTAATTTCGAGTCAAAATCTAGAATTTTTCTAGATCTCGGATGGCGAAATGGACTTCTTCATTGAGAAATCGTGCGCAGGAATTTAGTAGTACGTCGAATTTCGTTGGATTAGGGTGCGCGGGGTGTCGGATGACACGTAGCGGGTTAGGGGATGCGCAGCGCCTCCAAAAAGTGTGACACTTGGCGTAAAGGAATGGCTCGCATTGAAAGTACGTGGATGGCGTGGTGTGGCTCGTGATGGCCGTGTAGTGATGATGTCGTAAAGAGGATTTAGAATAAGGAAAAAGGATGGAAAAGTGATAGCGTTGGGCCGAGGAAGGAGGAGAAATTTACATCCTTTTGATAGAATAGTGGATTCCTCCGAGGAGAGAAAATGACCAAGAGAAAGGAGAAAATGGGGAGAAAATGAGAAGAGAAATGAGGAAAAAGAAAAGAAAAGCAAAAGGAAGGAATAAAACAAAAGGAAAAAAAAAAAGAAAACGTGGAGAGGAAGGAAAAGGAGATGCAGGAGGTTTGGATCTGTTTTACAGAAAGTGTCTTTATTCTCTCTCTAGAATTGTAGGCGATCCAGTAGGTAGTTCTTAGCAAAAAAACCAAAGAACAACTGCGCGGAGGGAACTGACAGCGTGGACACCGGATATGAGGAGTTTCGACAAACTCCATGAGGGTAAGGGTTTCATCCTACTTGTTCTACTCTTGCTTTAAGTGTTTTGTAAATGTTTGAGTTGATTGAGGCCTTGAATGACCATTTGATCGATCTCAAAACTTGGGATTGAATTGTTGGGAATTTTTGGAGACGGTTTGTATAGTCCACGGACTGTTGGGTCATTTTGGGTGATGAATTATGCATTAAATTATGTTTTGGTGATTAGGAGACCGAAAATGTGAATGGAATTCGGTTCCACCAAGAGGAACCAATGTAGGAAGAGTGGGCTGCCCGTTGACAGCCCACTTGCTCTTGTTTGGGGCGTAAAAGCGGTCAGTTTATCCTGAAAATGGACCATAAATGTCGGGTGTTTGGCATTGGAATTGTTTGATGTAGATAGCTTGGGTGTGTGAAATAGATAGGTTAAGACGTGATTTTATTAATGTGTTAACTTCTGTCCACGCAAATTATATGGAATTAAATTGTGTTTGTAAGCCATTAGGGATGATAATGTAATTTCTTTCGAGTAGGCTAAATTGGGTGATGGTTGAGGTGTTGATTCATTAATGTGTAATTGTAATTAGATTAAGAATATGCATATTGACATATTGTATAAATGGTTTTGAAAATGGCATAATGCATTTCCATATACCTTGCTTGGGTAACCCTAAGTAGGTGAGTGCATGACATGATTTTGTAAAAATGGACATGGTTGCGAAGAATTCCGCAGATGATGTCGGAGAATTGGGTTGGGAGATGGGCTGACATATCATTTCGGATGAGGACATGTGTTATTTGAGCTTCCGCTGACAGTCGCTCGGAGGTAGTCCGTATTTTTGCAGGCAACGTTCGGTAGTGTGTTTTCAAGAACAAAAATATTTGTTTTGAAAATGATTATTTTCTCATACATGGCTTAGGCAAGTGTGAGTGAGTCGGTGAGGACTCGTGACATGGGGTGATCATGTAGACATTCAAGTAGGATCACGAATTTACTTGAGTGTGTGTTTATTTTGGAGCATTGCATATGCACTTAGGTGAGGAGTAACCATTTAGGGTGATTCCACTACTGGGCGATAGCTCACCCTGTCGAGGGATTACATTTTTCAGGTACAGGGAGCGCTCGAGAAGACAGCTCATTTAGAGGCTGATTTTGAAGAAGCCGGTTTGTGGCTTTGATGGCTTTTGGATATAACATGTATTATGTATAAAAGTGTAATCAACTATTGGAATATAGTTGGGATATTTATTTTGAGTATTAGTTTATGGGCCCAAGAGGCCATTTTTACTTAGGTATGTCTCCTTGTCTGAGATGTATAGATTTTTCGCGAGGTTGACGGGTGAGTCAACGGACCCCGGGGTTTAGGCGTCACGAGGGCGGGTCTTCGGGACCCAGAGGGAGAAGCGCTCTGTAGAGAGGGCTTGTGGGTACGGATTTGGGAGTTTTTCTCAAACTCAGAGAGGTAGGGGTTTCTCTACTTGGGTTTTACGCTTTTATTTAAGTGTTTCTGATGCTTCGGTTTGCTTGAGACCTTGAGCGGCCGTTTGATCGGTCCCTGACTTGGGACCCGAATTGATTTGATTTATTGAACCGCGTGAAGCGGCCGAAATGGCAGTGAGGCTGTTTGGGTCTTTAATAGCATAAATTATGCTTTAAATATGGATTGATTTGGATGAAGAGTAGGAAATGGCGTGAAATGCGAGTTCTAGAAGTGAGCGGAGTGAATTGAGTTGGAGCCAAATGAAGCCACTAGAGTTTTCTTGTTCCACAGGAATAAAACCAAACACGAATCTATTTTTGTGTGAAAATGTGTGTGTCGAGTGATTCAAATTGAATTGCTCGTGTTTGATCATTAACCCCAGTGAGCTAATTTTGATGTGATGAAATGTATAATTATAACATGGTTGTGTGATTTGAATTATGCAGTATATTCATGTTATATATTTGCATGATTAGGCTTGTATTGGAATTGGCATACATGCATTTCATATGCCTTTGGAACATCCTAGGACTATAGGAGTTAGTGCATGAGATGAGTCTAGAAAAAATGTTCGGAGGGTGATAAGTATTAATTATCGGAGTAGTCCAAGCGAAAAAAAATATCAATCATCGGAGCGGCTGAGTGAAGTATATACTCCTTCGGAGGGAGTAGTCCACAAACTAACAAGTAATAGTTCTCATATGAGGCTTAGGCGAGTGTGAGAGAGTCAGTGGGATCGGGATGCGAGTTGGTCATGTAGACATTCAAGAGTAGGATCATGCATTTGCTTCAATGTATGTTTATTTTGGAACGTGCCTTTGCCTTAGGTGGAGTAGCCCGCTTAGGGCGATTCCATACGAGCATTAGCTCACCTTGTCGAGATATATTTTTTTGGAGCCTACGGGAGCGCGCGAGGGACGGCTAGATCCTAGAGACCGAGGACTAAGAAATAGGGTTGTGCTTTGATGTATACATGTATAAGAACTTTTTAAGTTTGATATATGTTGTATAAGAGTAAAATATTTGAACTCTTAGAACTATTGGATATAGTGGTTTCATAGTTGGTATGTTTTTATGGATATTGTAGTATGGGTCCAGGCGGTTTTATCCATGTTGTATCGTGTGATTATATTGAATTTCTTTGGGACGGGTTTAAATGCAGGTGTTTTATTTGGGTGAGCTCCAGTACAAAGGAGACTGATTTTTAAAGTGGCGTCGGGTAACAGACATCCCACTTGTATTCCATTGGTGACAATTAGTCAGCGGACATGGAGTTTAAGGCGTCCACCGGCTTCCACTATGTTTTATGGCTTTAAGAGTATTGTTTTAGAACGTGGTTGATAAAACCAAAAGAATTATTGTTTTAAGACTGAATTAGGTCTGATTTAAAAATCTTGGAACTCGAATAGAGTGCCTATGAATTACGGGTATAATCACATGGTTTAAAGGCAGGTGCCAAAGCCTCAAACAAGAGAATAGCTTCTATGAAAAAAGCAGACCTTGATTCATGGTTTACTTGTAAGCTTGGCCTCGGGCCAAATTTTATTATTCTACTCAAGTTGTACCTCCCGAGCTTTTTCTAGGATAATGCATTTTAACATATTCTATAAATCCCATTCCACCATAAAGAATCTCAATGATTCTTACCTTAAGTCCTTTAGGACACTAGCTAGCTGATAATACACCACCTCCATCCCTATCCATTCCCCCACACCCGGCCTTCGTTTAAGAGACCCAATCAAAACTAACTTTCTTTACAATCTTTTTAAATTATGCTTTATGAAGGCTGATTTTTATTTTTTATTTTTTCCCTTGCTTTGGTTTTGATTAGGCTTGGAATAGAAAAAATTTAGAAGACAAACTTGACTCCTTTTAGTTGAGATGCTTTGTCACATTAAATTCTTAATATACCTTTTAATCACATTAAATTCATAATATACCTTTGTATGGTTGGATTTATTTTAATGGATGTGGAGTAAATGAATATTTTTGGTAGTATAAAATGTTTTATTATAGGTGTTGTAAATTGGGAGATGTTCGAAAAACAATGGAAACTCTGCCACTTACCTTTTTCACGATTTTACGCTAAATGTTTGTCGTATGAAAAAGTTTGTGTTTTAAAAGAAAAGAAAAAAAATCTCCCACCATGTTTAATAAGGTTTCAATGGAAAACGTAACGTATAAATGGGTTCGCTCCACGGATTCACTTTTGAAAATAGTTTAAAAGAAATGTTTTCTCAAATCCGTAAGATTGCTGGGAGGGTCCTTCAAGTTAGGAAGAGGAAATCCGGGTTGGGTCCCTTCAGGTTATCATCGTGGTGTAGCGTTTATTTGTATGATGTCAATTCAGACGAGCAAAGTATATTTGCTTAGCGATAAGAAATTAAGTCAATGGTGCCGTCAAAATCTTCTGAGTGGAGTAATAGATATTATAGTCGTCGTATTAATATAAAATATATGAAAGCTCGACTATCGAATGTATAGGCTTTTGAGTCACATTAGTTATGCTAACCTAGTATTCTTTTCATCCTTTATGGTTTTTAGTGATTTTGATTATCGTTTCTATCTATGTATAACTAGTTTGAATCAATAAAATTATTTTTCTGACAATTTGATTCCTAGAAAATATTAATTAAAGAAAAAAAAAGTGATAATAGTTTTATCATATTTTGTTTTAACACAAAAATTAAATATAAATCAAATATAAATAAAATTAGTTAAACATGTGTATATTTAAATTTATTTAATATTTTATATAATAAAGAACAATAAGTGAGATAAATTGTGACACCCCAATAGGAAATTCAGTTGATACCCGTCAGCATGAATATATTTTCGTGAATGTCGGTGACCCGGCATTTTCACGAAAATCGGGCGAGTCTCGCTTTGTACGGGGAGCTCTACCCGAATACATACTTTGCAAATGCACAATACAGAAAAACGGTCAGTATATTCGCAATATGAGTAAGGCGGCCATGGGCCGCAAACAATACTCATCATACTACGACAACTATATCAATAGTTTCAAAAGTTAATAATTTACTCTTATACAACATATATTAAAATTAGAAAAATTCTAATACATGCGAGATATCGTAGCCAAGCCACAATCGGCTTTTCTTCTAATCAGTCTCTAGGGCGGCGGGTCCCTACTTAAGCTCCTGTACAGCAAAATAAGGGTGCACGGCGGGGTGAGCTAAAAGCTTCATTAGGAGAATCCTTTGAGTGGGCTACTCACCACCCAAGTGCGGTGCAATGTTCCAAGTAAACACCCATTCAAGCAAATGCATGATCCTACTTGAATGTCTACGCGACAACTCGGATCCAGGAGTCCTCACTTAGGCTCTCTACTTTTCGCGCAAAGTATCGTAGTAGAGGTGTTATATTATTAGTGGACAGCCCTCTGATGAATATATATCAATTGGGCCGCTCAGGCGATTGATATATATTATTTGTTTTAATGGACTACCCTCCGATGAATAAATATCAAAGCCCCGGGGCGCTCAGAAGCGGTTGATATATTATTTGATTTAGACCTACCACTCAGATAATTTACATTTTAGACTACCCTCCGAACCTTGTTTCTCTAGACCCATCTCATGCACTAACCCCTATATTCCTAGGATGTTCCAGTGCATATGGAATGCATGTATGTCAGTTCCAATTCAATCTAATCATATGCAAATATATAAACATGAATATATACGCATAAAAATTAAATCACACAAACATGTTATGTAATTATCATTTCACGCATCAAAATTAGCTCTCTTGGCACAATGTTCCAAACACCAAGCAATTAGATTCGAATTACTTAACCCAAACACATAATTTAAAATATATTCTTGAATATTGTTTAGGGAATAGTAAGAAACCTCAGTTACTATTCGAAAGATCCTAAATCAACGATTCACTTAGTGAACGCGAAATTCCACGGCCATTCAGGCAAATTCAATCAAAGCATGATTTACACCCAAAACAAACCCTTTACACCATTTTCGGTCATGAGCAGCCACGGGCTGCTCCATTTAATTCAAAATTTTACCTTAATTCGGTCCAAATGTTTGGGACGTCAGCTATTTAATATTTGACCAGAGCTCAAACATTCGAAAAGTACTAAAAATGGGAATACAAAACCCAAGTAGGAGAAAATCCTACCTCAGGAGTTTGAAGAAACTCCGTCCAGAATCACGCGTAGCTTGTCCCGTAAGAACATTTCTCCTTCTTGCCGAAGGCCGTGACGGTCGGATGCGCCGTATTTTAGAGAGAAGTGGCTTTCTCTCTCTAAAAAAATTTGAAAAACCCGACCCGGCGACTGCTCCCTAGATTCTGCTCCAATAACGCATTTAAGGATGATCTTTGTTCATTTTGGCATTTTGTGACTTAAAGACTTTTAAAAATGACGTTTATGTCCCTCTTTTCAGTTTTGATATTGACACTATTGACCCATTCATTTTCATCATTTCTCTACTCATACCATATGATACATGAGTACTAGTTATATGTGACTTTAAATCGCATCGAAAATGCGTTTCTGGCACGGCGATACCTCGAAAAGCGTCTTGAACTACGGCCCATGCCGAGAAAATTACGAAATTTTACGTGCTAACTAGATTTCGCGAGACGAATCCAACGGTATGATCTGTTTCGTCATCCGATATCTAAAGAATTAATTCACGGATTTTTAGCAGAAATTCTGATTTTATGTCGAAATTACGATTTCTTGCACGTCAAGTGAATTTCTCCGGGTCTTATAAATTTGAAAAAAAGCAAATAAAAATAATTTATTGACTTTGAATCTAATTTTTATTTTTTTGCTATTGACTTTGAAAAAAATTTGAATGTTATCGTCTCATAGTTAAGAATTAATTGAGATTGGGACCTTTGGTTGATTGTACTTTGAAGATGATTATGAATTTATTCATTATTTTTTTACAATTTCTTGGACGAGAAATGAGCTACCCTTTTTTTATAATTTTGTTTCAATTTTATATTAAAAACTAAAGGTTTAAATCGTATAGTTTAAATAATTTTTTTTTATCATTTCTTGTTTTCTTTAAGATTAAACATGCTAAGAGTTTGACATTTTAGAAATATTAAAGGAAGAAAAAAATTTTCAATAGAATAATTTTTAAATTTTATTTTTTATGTTCAATTCTTCAGAAGAATATTCAAGAAAATATAATTAAAATTATTAAAAATTTATGTATTTTAAAATTAATTAATTTTATATCATGAGCTTTTGATGAACCTACAAAATTTAGTTTTATATTTAGATGCTTAATGTAACAAAAATAGAATTAGATTATATTCTAGAAAAATTATAATATTACATAAAAATATTATATTTAATAAATTAGCTAGGATTAAATAATTGAATATTTAAGAAATTTACAGTAAACTATATGAAAATAATTTATTACATTGAAATCCATTTTTTTATTTCTATCAATCTCTACTCTCTTCACTTCTTTCTTGATGTTTTTTTTAATACTTTTAAAAAATTAAACATTAAACACAAACAAAAAGTTGTGAAAAAAATATTTCCTTTTTTTATTTAAACAAATAAATAAAGAGTATTTTTAGGTTCTCTTTTGTGGAAAAACATTGGCTAGAAAACTAGCTAGTGGTTTGTCTTTTTTTTTTTTTCTTTTAGTTTTCTTTTCATTTATATATTCAAAAATATTATTATTTGCTCTTATCATACATGTTTTTCCAATTTTTAATATATTAATTTTTTCCATGTTTGAAACTCAATTGTGTCATGACTTTATTGAGTCATCAAAGTCAAGCTTTATTTTATTTCATTTTCCCCTTTTTCCACAAAAATGTTTCCACACTTGTACCTAATATTGATAGGCTTTTCAGTCTCATTCTCATCTAATTCAATTAACTACGTATCAATACGAATACAAAAAAATATGCATGGCTTCCCTCCAAAAATACTTTTGATACCATATTAAATTGTTAACTTTTTTAAATTCTAAGCTTGTACATTAACAAAATACATTAATTAGGCATTTTGGAATAATTAAAACATGCAATATAATATTTCATGGACTTTTATGATCTAATAATGGAGTTTAATGGTTAAGAATTTAGGTTTAATATTAATGTAATTAGTAGTTGATCTTTATTTTTTAAGCTAAAAAATATAAATTTTAGATTTTAAATAATTATTTAAAAGACATGTAGATAATTTTGGAGAATTTTTTTATTTTTTATAATGTAATCAATGTTTTATGAAAGCATCCTTGACTGAGTTACAAACTATTAGACTAGTCATATTTATAAGTGTTATCACTTTCTTAACTCATAAAAATCAAAGTCTTAAACAAGTATCATCAAATATATATTATTTATTTACATTTTACTTGGTCAATTTGAAAAATTAATTATTACTTTCATTTTATTTATATTCTTAGTTGTTCAAATAATAGGTTATGGTATTCAAAAGGTTATTATGTAATTATAATATTATGATAAATGGTTTAGTGGAATTTGTAAGACAGAAATTCCAAATTATGGAATAAAGAGCAAAATCGTAATTTCGATTACAAAATTGAAATTTTAGCTAAAAAAATCCCAATAAATTTATTCTCTAGATCTCAGATGGCCAAGCAGTTTCATAGTTGGAATCGTCTCAAAATCTAGTTAGCATAATAAAATTTTGTAATATTCCGAGACAATCGGGTTAGTCGTTTTCGAGCGTAAGTTTAGGGTCTTTATGCGATTTCGATGCGACAGAGAAGTCGCATATAACAAATCTTTCATGTACCATAAGTGGTATGAGTAGAAATGTATATTAGTGAAAATGGACGGCCAAGATAGTGCCGAATGACAAAACTGGGAAAAGAGGGACATAACGGGTATTAATGGAATTGATTTAAATGATAATAAGACAAAACACTTAATAGTGTTGGTCTTCTTCAAAAAGCAAAGGGGAATAACGTGGGAAAGAGAGAAAAGAACCAGTAGCCATTTTTCGTTTGAGTTTAGTGAGAGAGAGTCTTCCTTCTCTCTAAAGTACGAGCGTCAATGATCGGAGTCTTCGGGACAAGAAGGAGGAAGCGCTCTGCAAGCGGGAAGGAGCTTAGTGGGTACAGTTGGGAGTTTCCTCAAACTCAGAGAGGTAGAGTTTTCTCCACTGCTTGGGTTTTATTCTTTGTTTAGTAACATGTAAAATGTTTCGGTTGGTTGAGGCCTTGAGCGTAGTTTGATCGGTTCCAAACCTTGGGCAGAAATGTTTAGTTGAGACCCACGAGATAGTCAGTATCAGGTTTTTCACAATTTGTTTGGGTTAAATGTGTGATGAATGGTTCATAAATCATGTATTGGTTTGATTGGTGGAAATGGCCGAGAAATACGGGTTCACAAATTGAACCAATGATTTGTGTTTGATAGGAGCGATGCGAGGTTTCTGTTCCCAGAAACGATAATTCCACAAAAATATGAATTTGTGAAAATATGGGTTTAATTCGAGTAATTCAAATCGAATTGCTTTTGTTTGATCATTAGCGAGTGAGCTAATTTTGATGTTTGAAATGATAATTATACTTGTGATTGTGATTAATTTTTATGTGAATATATTCATGTTTATATATTTGCATGTGAATTAGGCTGTATTGGAATTGGCGTCGTACGTTAAGTATCTTTGGGCAGCCCAGGACTATAGGAGTGAGTGCATGAGATGAGTCCCCAAAGAAAACGGTTTGGAGGGTTGTCTAAAAATATTAATTATTGGAGGGTAGTCAAATTAAAAATATCAATCGTCGGGCTTGGCCCAGTGTTATTCATCGGAGGAGTAGTCCTGAGCAAATTAAAAATATCGATCGTCGGGCTGCGCGATTGATATTCATCGGTAGTCAGCGAGCAAATAATATATCGATCGTCGGGGCGGCCCAGATATATACACGCCGGAGGTTGTCCCGCAAAGCAGATAAATATAATAATTCTCATACGAGGCTTAGGCGAGTGTGAGAGAGAGTCGGTGAGGACTCGGGATTAGAGTTGGTCATGTAGACATTCAAGTAGGATCATGTATTTGCTTGAATGTATGTTTAATTTGGAACATTGCATTGCACTTAGGTGGTGAGTAGCCCACTTAGGGCGATTCCACTACGAGCATTAGCTGCCACAGTCGAGGATATTATTTTCTGATACGGGGCGTCACGGGGGCTGACTCGTCTAGGGATGAGAGTTAGAAGAAAGTAGGGTTCGCGGCTTTGATGATGTTTACATGTATTAAATTCAGTATTTAATATATGTTGTATAAAATCAAACATATTGCTCTTGTAACTATTGGATATAGTTGGTATATTGATGAGTATCGGTTTATGGGACGAAGGCCATTTTTATCGTGTATGTATCGTGTGATGGATATATTCTTATTTGTTAGGACAGAGGTATATGCAGTCTCTTGTATTTGGGTAGAATTTCTCGGGTACAAAGGAGACTGCGCCGATTACACGAAGTGGCGTCGGGTAGCTTGGAGCATCTACTTGTATTCAGCGGGTTGGCCAGGTGGTCAGCGAGCCACCCCACGGAGTTTGGGCGTCACAGAATTAATAGTGAATGTAATTATAACTACCTTTTTAATGGAGTTGAAGATTTTATTTTATTTTTCCTTTTAAATCAAAGACAGTCGCATGAATCCTTTAGCATAGACTCGTGTTCTTTAGGCACATCTAATCAACATATATGAAAATTATATATATATATATATATATATAATTTATATATCTAATTGGAAGAAAATAAAAACTCTAAAACTTAATGTCTATTCAAGATGTTTCATTTTGAAAAGAGACTTTCACCGCGTTTAAGCTTAGCACTACAAGTATTACATCATTCATGAAGTCGAGCTCAAAAAGGACACTATATTTAATGTACATGGGATAACATTATTTCATTCAACCATGAGACAAAGATATCAGAATGCAAATGGATAAGGTGCGTAATTTTGTGGAGGAAAAACAAAGTAAATAAGAAAAGTAATCAATCTAAATATATGGATTGATAGGAGGAACATGAGTTAAAGCATTGAGTTGATTCTAGAAGTTTACATCTATTATGAGTGCAAAACAAGTAGAGTATAGGCGGTGTAAGATATTGGAATAAAAGACTATTAAGATAATACCTTTGAGTTCATAGGTTGTACTTTTATTTTTCTCTTTTGAATTTTAAGCTATATTTGATTCTTAGAAATTTTTAAGGGAAATATAAGGGAAATAAAATAAAGAAGAAAAGTAGAAAGAAAAGAAAAAATGATGAAAAATAAAAAGTAAGTTAAATTCAATATATAATTTTTATTTGTTGCTTCAAACTTATTTATTTATTTTAATTCATCTATATAAAAGATTAAACAATTTAAATATATAAGTTTTTAAATGATTTATTTATATATAATTTTCTTTGAGATTTTCATAAGACAACCAAAACATGAAAACAAATTTTTTCTTAATATTTTCCTTTCCTTAATACATTTTTCATAAATCCGTGCAACTTAAATATCCTGAATTTTACCATCTTGAAACCTAACTTGAAATTCTTCCATGACTTTACTGAATCATAGAAGTCAAGCTTTTGTCTTACACATCATCTAGTTTATTTAAGCACATATAAATGCTAACATAACTAAATACACGACTCTTAAAAATAGCGTTTTAATAATTACATCTCAGAATTTAATCTTGATACCAAATAATACAAGCCACCAAGCCACTGCTTAACCAACCAATAGTAGGTGGGGCCAAGTCGACTTTTTCAGCGATGAATAATTTTCGTAATGACCAAGACACCATTTCGCAGGCCTCACGACACGAGTTCGCACACGCGTAGAACGCCAAAACCGAATTACTGATAAAGGTTTACTGGCCCCTGCAGTTCAAACAGCCAAAGATTTTATCGCTTCGTCAACCCGGATTTTTACCCAAAAACAACCCTAGGCTCTATATAAGCCTAGTTTTGGATGCCAAGTGAGGATTCAACCCCAAAACCCAAGAGAAATTCAAAACCCGAAACCCCGACCGGGTCGCGTTTTAACCCACTTTAGGTCGATCGGTTTCGCCGGAGCCGATTCGCCACTATCACTCGTACATGCGCCGGACATATGGGCGTGAGGACATCCACGGCTCGACGCGAATTTCACTTCGCCAATCGCAAATGGACTCAGGATCGGGTTTACAAGCAGCGGCGCGGCCACCGTGGGTCACCGATAATTTTTGATTTTTCGGGCCATTTCGGCCAGTTCAGGCTAACCCATAGCTCTTTCCACCATTTTGGACCCTCGAACTCATTTCCGTGGTCCTTTTCTCCAGATTCATCACCGTTTGAAAGATACGACAAAACAAATTCGGCCGACTGTTGGATCGAAGGTTTACGGCCACCACGTAAACCTTTGGACCAAGGTGGCTAACACGTGTTCCTGGTCTCTGACTTTCCATCGATAAGGTATTGTAAATTTTTGGACGTCGTCGTATGGCTTCCATTTTTAAAGTTGTTTCGTAATCATCGGTAGCTGGGACTTATTATAGAGTACCACTGGTCAAATTGACAAAACTGGAAGTTGGATTAGTGAAATTCGATGTTTTTAATTATTGACTAGTTCAATTTCAGAAATTAGCTCCGTGAAAAGCCCCAATTTTGGTATCGCCTATAGGGCATTATCGTAATCAACTGGCCTGAGTCCAATCGGGATGGTTTCATAGTTCCAAAAATTATTCTAAGGTCATCTTCTCGGGTATCCCAATGTTGTCAAGTTCGCTTATCGAGCCTAAATGCGTTTTATTTATATTACAGCACTCACGCCGTCAAAGGATCTATCCCGCAGTAAATTGCGACCGAACACCAGAATTTATAGATGATGAGATGATTTAAATGATTTATATATGTGAGAATATTATGATTATATTATATACTATTGATTGATATTATCATTCAGAACATGATTTCTATTTATATGTATAAAGACATCATGAATTTTGTCATATTTTTAATTATTGTGGCTTTGTTGTATTCATATTGAGTCGGTGGTGTTTGGATATTTTGGGTACATAGATTGAAGTTGTAAACCATCTTGAAAACTATTTTAAAAAAGGTGGATCGTGAGATTTTGGTTATTCCGACTTAATACTGCATTGTTGGGAAAAGTACATGTGAGAAAGGAACGGTTATATTGGCTGCCACGTGATACGGGTTCTGAGGTTTATTAGCTGCCACGTGATGGCCTGGGCTTAATCCTGAGGTTCATTAGAGGACACGTGATGGACAGTGTCACCTATTTATTAGGTGCCACGTGATGCACAGTTTACCCGAGGTTTGTTAGTGCCACGTGACGCCGTTTCACCCTGAGGCTTAGTGCCATGTGATGGCCAAGTTTACCCGGAGTGCCATTAGGCGCCACGCGATTTACGGTCTACTCCTGGTGCTCATACTTGCCACGTGATGGCCTGTCTACCGAGGTTTGTTAGTTGCCTGACGGGCGTGTAACCACGGTTCATTAGTTGTCACGGCAGTCGTGAGGCTCGCTTTACCGACCGCTTTTATGATGGGTATGTGGTATGGACGCTTGTTGATTTTCTAAAATATGGTATAACTATTTTTTTTATACCATGGTTATGGTGCATTTTGGTGGTTATTTTATTACTTCTGATGACTATACATGTTTTTGCGGCTTGGCTTTGTTGTGAACACTCGTGATTATGTTCTTCACATTGCGTCGCCACCTTAAGTCGGGTAGTTCATCCATATGTTGGACTTTGGGTAAAGTTGGGTTTCGTGAAATGTTTTAAACGAGGAATTTTACAAAAGAGTGAACTAAGGTTTTGAGAGAAGAAACTCCTTGTAAAATTAAAATGCTAATTTCTTATAAACTATACACCTCACCGGTATTTATTATCTCACATTACTGCTTTAAACTGCTTTCCTAGGTCCAGATTAGCTTCGTAGGGTCTATTTCGCGCCATTCAATGACCGCTTTCGCAGTGATTCTACCCCATCCATCCGTCTTTGTTTGTCTGACCTATTTATTTTCTATCTCAGAACTCCACTGCAAATACTCTGTAATGCTCCGATATCTGGGGATTGAACGCTTATAGTCCTTATCTACATATGTATGACTTTATATATAATCGGCGATTTCCACAGATCGCACGCTGGCTCACTTCTTAAAGCGGGTCCTCACATTCCCTACTCTTATTAAATTAACCCCCACTAGCTTTTGGGACTCACCCTTGAACCCCCGAGGGGTATCCTGCCTGTCCTCAAGTTAATATCAACTTAACAAAATACATTAATTAGATCGTTTTAGAATGAATCAACAATCTAATATTTCATAGTTTGTATGCTCTTATGGACTCACCTGTCATGTTCTAGGTTTAATATTAATGTAATTGATAGCTAATCATTATCTTTTTAGCTAACAAATATAACTTTTTATGTTTCAATTTATAATTATTTGGGGAAGATTCAGATAATTTGGAGGATGATTTTTGACCTTTATTTTTATTATAAATGTTTAGAGGAAAACATCTTGAATGACTCACAAACTCGTAGAAATAGTCATATTTGATAAGTATTATCATTTTCTTACACTCATAGAAGTCACAAAGTCTTCCAACATGTCCCATCAAGTTATAAATGTTCACATAAAGCTATCTTTGTTACCTAAAAGATAAGGATCAAACTATCAATTACATTAATATTAAACTTAGAACTTTAGACAATTTAATTGCATACTAAGGAGCATACAAATTATAAAATAATAGATTAAACATTTTATTTATTCTAAAATATCCTTAATTAATGTATTTTGTTAAGTTTAATATGATATTAAAACTATTTTTAGATGGAGGTCATGTATTTAGCTATGTTAGTATTGATATGTGCTTAATTAAACTAGATGAAATATAAACCTTACAATATTAGTAGAAGGGATCCATCAGCAGGCTCCATCACTGAACATTTAGAAAGAGAGGTGATGATTATTGCTGAAATCCGACTCGTATAACTTTAACAAAGTCATGGAAGAATTTAGTTGCTGATTTCCCACCACTGGAAAAATTGAGACATTAAAGTTGCTTATGATTTTGAAAAGTATTAAGGAAATAAAAATATTAAGAAAAATGATGGTTTATATTTATTGTCTTATGAAAATCCGAATTAAAAGCAAGACTTTTCTTGTCACTTTTTAATTTCAAACACATCTATAAAAAGTGGAAATGGGACTCCAACCTATCACTGCTCAAATTTCAACATTAGAAAATTTTCATTTGTTCTCATTACGAAAATTTTCAATATTCTCAAATGTGACTTTTTTTTCTTTTCTTTCTCCTCTTTTTCTTTTTTAACCAAGCTTTGATTTATTTTTCAAATATATATTTTAAAAGTAACTTATTAAATTTGTACCTACCATGCTTTGAATTTGGATTGTTAAAATGGTTACTATGACATTTTAGCAAAAATATATTTGAAATATAAAAAATAAGTTTGTGGCACAATTTTGAAACTATTCACCCAATACATTCATATTAATCTCTTAACGATTTAATTGAGGAATAAGATAGATTTTGGATGCCCATATTGGCTATAGCTCATATTTCTAATCTTAGATTGTCTGCTGGTAGGATTTGAGTTCATTGTTATATGAATCAAAATCTGTCAATATCAGTATTTTTAAAGAAAAATTTCTATGCATTTGTACCAAAATTTAGATAGTAAATAAGATATAAGCTCACATTAATTACATGTTAATTTTCTCTATGTACTTGCAAAAGTTTAATTTTCTTTTTAATCTTTAAAAAAATGAAAATTTGAAAATACATGAATCTTTATATAATTTGAATTGTTATTTTTCTTTGAGCTTGAGATCCTTATAGTATTGTTTTTTGTCTCCAAAAGGCCACATTAAAAGGAAGTAAGTACTTTTGTCTTAATAGTGGTTTACTATTTCGGCATATTTTATTATTTTGTCGAGATAACACATGTTTTATCGATTCGAGGGATTTTGCTTACTTTATCTTTTAAGGCTTCATAAAGACTCTTAACATAATTCTCTTTACAAGTATATCAATATAAACTTACAATATATTCAGGATATTTTTTCACACTAAACTTATTACTTTAAAAAATTTGAAAATATATAACATGAATGATTTAATTTTTATATTGGAAAATTAGACAAACTTAATTGATACTAAACTTATTTTATTTCATATATTTCATTTTTAATATTTTCTTTGCTTCAAAATAATAAATTATATAAAAGGTTTTATTAGGTGCATAAGTAATATTAATAGAAATAATAAACAAACGATATTGTTAAATTAGAAAGCAATAAGACGTTATTTTACTTAAAAGCAATAAGAAATAAAAATTAAAACTATTTAGATAATTTAAATTGAAGATAATATAAAATGAGTTTTAATGAATTAGGTTCTCATATGGTTTTGATCACGGTTGATGCCTAAGTCAATAAAATAAATTCAAGGATTGATGAGTTTGCTTTATTTATTTTTTTAATTTTAATTTTCTTAAAATTTGAAAATATATGAATCTTTAAATAATTTGTTGTTATTTTCATTTTTAAAGTTACCAAAATTTTATGTTTATTTTGTTTTATTTTATTTTAATCATTTTCTATATGTTTTTTTTTATCCAAAGGGGGAAGATTTTTTTTATCTTAATTTTAATTTTTGAAATTTCAAACAAGTTCTCTGCGGTGAATCATTTGTCCATAAATTGGAGTGTTCTCACCACCGTTTCTCTCACCTCAAATCAATTGCTTTGGAAAGAAAGATGTCTGAACACCACCTCCTGCTTTGTTTTCTATTCTTCCTCTCATTCTCTCAGATTCTTCTTTCTTCCTGTTTCTCTTTCTCTAATTCCACCAAAATCTGCCCTCATGGCTAGAGCCTTGCTCTTCTCCACCTTAAGAAATCATTTTCCATCAAGAAATCTCGATTCCTGATTTTGCGAATTCCCTTCTTATCCGAAACAGAGCATTGGAAGGTGAGGGTAGTGATTGCTGCCTCATGGATGGGGTCATTGTGATTTGGTGACTGGGCCATGTGATTGAGCTCGACCTCAGCTGTGCTGGCCTCTGGAACCATCCATTCCAACTCTACCCTTCCGCTTTCCTCATCTCCAAAGGCTTAACCTTTGCTTTCAATCACTTCTATGGGTCCTCTGTTTCCAGCTGGGTTTGGCGATTCTCCAGCTAATGCATCTGGATCTCTCAGACTTTGGATTTTCAGGCCTAATTTCACCAAAATCTCTCACCCGCTCCAACTTGGTTTCACTTGATCTCTTGGAATGATGAAGTATAATTTTCCATGTCACTGATTCTCTGGTTCAAAATTTAACCGTTGCAAAGCCACTGAGGTATATTCATCTCTTCAGTTTTTCCTAATTCCTTGCTAAATCGGTCTTCTTTGATATCCCTAGATCTCTCCTAATGTGGATTGTATGGGAGATTCCCTGACAAGGACATTCATCTACCGAAACTTGAGCTTCTCTCCTTAAGGGGAAATTACAACCAGTGGTAACTTCCCACGATTCAGTGAGAACAATTCCCTTATCGACTTGCATTTATCATTCACAAATTTCAATAGAGAGCTTCCTGCTTCAATAGGCAATCTTAAGTTTTTACAGATTTTGGATCTCTTCGGCTGCCAATTCTCAGGGTCGATCCCCAGTTCAATCAGCAATCTGAAGTCTTTGGCCAGATTTTGTTTTTGATTAAGCAATTTAGGGTCTATCCTGCTTTCTAGAGAACCTCACACAAATCACTTCCTTGATTCTCTTTTGCAATCATTTTAGTGGTAAAATTCCAAAATGTTTTTATAATCTTAGAAATTTGATTTCATTAGACCTTTCCGAAACAATTTCAGCGGTCAGATTCCACCATCAATTGGAATGAACAAACCTTATGAGTTAGACTTCTCTGATAATCAGCTAGAAGGAGCTATTCCTTTCTTCTGTATGGGTTTTCAAGTCTATCCTATGTGCGCTTATGAGTATAATTTGTTCAATGACAATACTATCTTGTTGTATACTCTGCCATCATTGGTAGAGTTAGATCTCAGTCATAATAAATTCACTGGTAATATTGGTGAATTCCAATTTGATTCATTGGAGAGGATTGATTTGAGTATGAACGAGTTACACGGGTCAATTCCAACTTCAATATTTGAACTTAGAAACCTTCTTCTTACTTTATCTTTCTTCAAATAACTTTGGAGTGGTGTTCTTGAAACAAGCAAGTTTGAAAACCCATAAATCTTACTGACTTTGATCTTTCAAACAACATGCCTGCTGGACTATGTCTGTTATTCCAACTCCATGTTACCCAACATTCAGACGCACCTTTCACACAATAACATTGGCACGTTTTCATGGAACGTGAAAGGATACATTGTACTCTTGAATTATAACTCCATATGGGTTTGAGATGCAACCATGGAAAAGTATGCACCAGATCTTCATTCCAACTTGCTGCAAGGACCAATTTCCAACCTCTCCAAATTCTCTATGAGTTTTCTTTTCAATCTCCCATAACAAATTGAGTGGAGAAATCAAATCGCGGATTTGCAAAGCCAGTTCCATGAAAATTCTTGATTTGTCTCATAACAACCCTTTGCATGCTTTCCCTACTGGTTGGGAAATTTTTAGCAATGATCTCTCCCTTCGTTTAAAATTTACGAAGAAATCAATTTCACAAGATCATTCCTCAAACATTTTTGAAGGGGCAATTCTTTCGTGACTCTTTACTAATAGCAATCAATCGGGAGGCCTAGTACTTCAATCTTGATCATTTGTAAAGAACTTGAAGTTCTAAACCTCAAATAACAAAGATACCACATTTCCATTGGCTGGGAGCTCTTCCAAAGTCGCAAAGCTCCTTGCTTTGCGCTCTAATCACTCCCATGGTCAAATGTGCTTCCAAAATCAAACCTCATCTACGAACACCAACTACTGATCTCGCTTCACAACGATTTTATGACGACTGGCTCGAAACGATTCGGTAGTTTCGGTTGAACAACGAACATACGGGGCCGCAATAGCGACAAATAAAATACATGTGAACGCATAATTACAAGATTCCACACAAGGACGAGCAAAAAGCGGTCGAGATTGAATTTGTGAAAATCTTGAATACTTTCACAACAATTGATTTTTTTCGAAAGTAATAAATTCCAGCGAGCTGATTCCAGACAGACGGGACCCGACCACTTTGGAGCAATCGAACTTGTCTCATAACTACCTCATACCGGATGATCCCATTATCTTTTCAGTAATTTGAAGATGCCAATCTTAATTCTTCAAACAAGCCGAAGCGGAGAATTCTCAAGAACTAATGTTTGACGCCGTTCAATCTTTCTCAAAATCATCTTATTGGTCATACTCAAGGCAAATAATTTCAAATATTTATTTGGAAATGATTCATACTACTAAACCCGGATATGTGGATTTCCATTATCAAATAGATGTAATAAATCAAAATACCATATCCCTCTCAAGAATAAGCAAAGTTTGAAAGTGGATTTGACTGGAAAATCACATTGATGGGATATGGATGACTTATGAATTTATTTTCTTATTGTCTCATTTTCTTGGCTGAAACTAATGGTCAGGTGGATTATCGATAAGAACATTCACGTTAAGATCAAAGGAATAAAAGGAGCAAACAGGGCGAGGAGCAAGAATAAGCTAAGTTTTCCAATTCTCATTTTATTATGTGTCAGGTATTGCATAGCTTACCTTCTCATGTGAGCAAATAATGTATTTTTCATTGTAAGTGTAATTGTTTATGAAGCTTTAAAATAATATATATATTTTTCCTTTTTCTTTTATTTCTTATTTTTGTGATAATACTATATTAATGAATCATTAATCAACACTTTTCCAATCAATATACATAGTGTTGTATTATTTGAAAGAAAGAGATGTCAGTATCTTGGAAACTATATATAAATGTATAAATATCAAAGATTGGGAGATTAGACACATTTCGATTATAAAGAGGCAAGAATATCTTATGTTTTAACTTATGATTCTCTGATTACTTTTTAGATAATGATGATCAATCTTCTCATCAATGGTCTCCTTACAAGAATCTAAACAGGGAAGACCTAGATTCATACCGCCCAAATGACATGATTCACCTTCAATTGATTGGATTCCAATTGATTGAATTATTGTTCCTAATTTTATGATTACTTTTTGGGACCTACTAAGGTTAAGATTATCTAGTATGTTCCTTTGCATCATATCTTGAGAAGCCAGATTAATAACAGATTAATCTAAAAGTGAATTAGTAACATATATATATCAGTACTCACTACCTCCTGCCTGTTGCAACCCCATGTGCCCCGCCCATCCGTAGTTCAGAAAGCTTTTAAATATTCTAGTGAAGACAAAAAGAAAAGAAAAGTTATAAAATAAAGATAGAACAAAGGTCCTGGGACGTGAAAAATAAGCTAATTAATAATATGCCCCCAACACCCACATGATTTCCTAAGCCATACAAATTAACAATCATCAATCACTACCATCTTCTACATTGTGACTAGTTTATATTCCACATTTACAATACATGACGATTGTGACTAGGAAAGGAAATGAGTAATATTCCATTTTCTACATTTTAACCTGTTAGATACATCCTATCTGGAGAGGAAAATCGTTTTCCGACAGAATATTTCCAGAGAAAAAACATGTTCTACTACACATACGTAGTGCTTTTCATTTCTCACAATTGAAAGCATACACTGGTATAGTATATGAATTCCTATCCATCAATAATTGTATATGCTTCATGTGATCGGGAGACGAACCAAAATGTGTTTCAAAAACGTAGCTTTGATCCTAACTTATCCGATTCGCGCTTCCGGGAACAACAAAGGATGATGTAGCATGAACCATCACCGATTTAAGCAGAGCAAATGACCTCATTGCCAGGTTCATCTTGTCCTAATAAGTAGCAATATTATCCCCGCCAGAATAGCAATGTGTTTCCTTTGCCGCATTACAAGAATATCTATATGTAGCACACTCGACCATTAATTTTCTCAGGAATCATATACCCAAATGTAATTCGTATCGACAAGATAAAATAATTCATCACCCAATAACTCCCATTACAACAAAGAGAAAACTGAGCAAGGGTATGAGTCCATGCCAAGAATCTAGTCTAGAATAAAATAATAAAATTACAAAAATTATGACAAACAATTATCACGTATGACAATAACTCGTATTTCATAAGCAGATCCCGAGAAGCACTCACAAAGACCCGCCTTCGAATCTCCAAACCACCAACAACCAAGTGCTAGAAATGCAATTACATGTCACAAGAAAGCAAAATTCACATGTACACAAGATCCCAAAAGTATTGACCGATGTTCTATCAAGACAACAACTTCTTCGATGCTTGCCCAAACCCACATGTGCACAATCAAGGACAGTCGCAGATATCACCCTTTTCATATGATTCTCCCTAGCCTTTGAACAAGTTATGATCAGCAAGGAAAAACCTCTAATTGAATAAACAAATAATTCATAATACAATAAGAAACATAAGCCTAAAAACAAACATAGGGTGATGATGATATGAAAAGAAGTGTTTCATAACATAAAAATAAATGAGTTAACTTAAGTGCCTACATATGTAGAAGATTAATGGCCATAAAAAGCCAAACGGCCGATTATATTCTATGTCAGATAAATGCTAAGATGTTTTCATTTCCGCCATCTGATTATGTGTATAGTGTCACGTGGGTGATCGACCAAGACCACAAGTACCGCGACTTTTCCAAAGTCGCATCTACACTTGTTTGTGAACTATAGCAATGTTTAACACCAAATCAACTCAAGCTCTCGAAACATTGGTGAGAGGAGTCTTGGAATTTTCAAATGGGTGTTTGTGGTTTATCACTATCAACAAGATACCTCAAATCTAATAGAACAGATTCAAATGGATTTTCATAAACAACTTGCATTCAACACCCAGCCACATCTTTTCATGATCTTATGAATCAAACAACCTGTTAGTGATTTGCTATTAGTAAATTATTCTATTTTAATTTTGAAAGTTATTTTTTTGAACTCATTGTTATATTTTACCACTAGTCTTATTGCATTCAACCATAGCTTTGTTACATGTTTTGGAGGAACTTTTCTATAAGTGTGCATCTCTTATTATTTGATTGGAAAAAGAGTAAATTTTCGATTTTTGTAGCATACCAAAATTAAAGAGTGTAAAATTCCATGTTAACGAAAAAGTTGGAAATACAGCTGGCCCGAAATCAACCTATGTGCATATCTCAAACCATTCATATTTCCGAACATTTCCTTCAAACGCTTCCACCAAAGTTGACCTCAAATTATCAATGCCGATAGAATTCAAATTCATTTTCGCTCCGAGAAAACCGCCTCACCCAAGTACCTAGTTGATACCGCTAAGGGCGATAACATCGAGCTACGCCTTCTTAGCCCCACCTCGATTCCACTTTACCACCATCCAACTCAACCCGGTCCTCAAAAGCACCATTCTCACCACTTCCTCAAACTCCCATGAATTTGGAATTTCGATACCGTGATCAACCCCAACCTTACCCACCAACTTGGGGGACCCATTACAAACCTATAAATCACTAGCAACACCAACCTCATCCTTCACACCGAGCCCATCACCTAATCCATCAAATTCAACGCCATCACTCTTCGATGCTTCACACGACATCGCCGCTACAACATCCAAGATCGTCGACAAAGCGACGATTCATAGTCCAAAATCCCACAAATTCCATACAACAAGCACAACTTTTGTCCAAGATTCCAACCTCTTCTCAAGATCACCTCAACTTCCCCCCAAATCAAGATTTTTCGATCCGCATTCGTAACATTAGAAATGAGAACCTGAAGAACCAGATCGCGTAGCCCGACAACAAGAGCTTGTTCGTGAGCGCGGTGAAGAAAAAGCCCCGATTCTTCAAAGTCGATTTCGGGAACGGGATGTGGAATTCGACCACGAGATTCGAATAGACGGATCGACGACGATTTGAGCTTATCGAGAATCGATGAGTCGATTAAGACTGAGCGAGGTCAAGCATGACCACGAAACTGAGGCCACTACGAGAGAGAGCCCTTTGTAAGATTTTTCATAAAGTGGGCTTTATTAATTGAAATTAATCAATTGATTTGGTCTAATAAAGTGAGATTATAAGGATTCTATTAATTTAATACCAAGTGTGGGCTGAGTACGGCCCAAATTCTCAGAATGAGGGCCCGTGGTCATAACTCAATAAATAAAAGGCTCAAGTCCCTCCCAAACCCTAAGCGATATCGACATTTTCGTCACATATGATTCGTGAGAGAAAACTTTTCTAACATGTGAGAGGCATTCTCATTGCTGTCATTCATCCGGGGATGCGGAGAAGATCTTGATCTTCAGATTGTACTTTGCGCATCTTCATCGACTCGCATCGTCAATCACGGATTCCAAAATCAGTATGCAATTTTCGCCTCCATTATTATGCTTTGTATTCTAACATGGTGATCTAGGAAGCATGAATCGTATCCTACAGTTGGTATCAGAGCCAACCATGGATTAGAATTCAAAACATATGAATTGGAGAATTTTATTTTTAGGGTTTTATTCAAATCAGGCTTCTGTCCAGTTTCGGAGATTTTCATCAAATCAAAACATGAATTTTTTTTTTTGGCATATCCGAATCTACCGACGACGATCAGACGGCGGTGGCACGTCAGCCGAGGAGGCCTGGACGAGTTCCCTCACGCCACACACGCGCATTACACCCATCTGCGATGGCTGACACGCGCCGATCCAACCCATCAATTGGCCGACGCCATGTCGACGTCACCACCCACATCGACCAATCTACCGCCGACCCGATTTCGACCACGCATTAAACCGGCTCGCCATCGGATAATGATGTCATCTCTGACTACCGAGTCTGAATTCGATTTTTCGACCGACCCGGCCAACTACCGACCAATTTTCGGGACTAATCTCTACAACGGCCGACTTAATATTGACCTAACCCGGCCAACGTCGACCCGATACCCGACCCTGGCCAACTGATGACTCACAACGACCCAACGCTTCGCCACTAGCTTCCACGCGCCTCCACACGCGCCGAGCCTTCTGGTGGCGCGTGAGGGCGCGTGTGAAGTCCTTTCTGGGCGATCTTGATATCGACGTACTCGTACTGAGATTCTCTACAATGTGGTATATTTATTTTACATGCTTCAGTTCTCTTTACAGAGCATTAAAATGCGATGTAACCCTAAGTACATGCACGCCTAGAAATTAGGGTATTTTTACGTAGCATTTGTATTTCTCTATGGTTTCGGAAATACATATGGTAGCTAACATGTATATCACTGCATAAGGACTGTGTAGAGTCTAAATTCATTGTCTATTAATGAATTAAACAGTATAATTGGCATTACATATATATATATTGAATGTGATACATAAAGTTTATATCCCTGGTATGAGAGATTTTCAAGGATTCAATTGGCCGTGGACCGCCAAAGCGGCACATCATTGGGCTATGTAAATATCGCCCCTATATCAGGTGGGATGTCTCCCGTTTTATTACGTGATCATACTCCCAAGGAGGTGATCCTTGTTAGTTCATGGAGGGATACATTTATGGCATGTGCTTCGAAATGACTGATCTTAGTGTCTATACACCCAAAGGTGGTGATTTCAATGAAAAGATTAGAATATGTTCTCAAGTGGTCGTCATGTGGAGAGTACAACCGCATGTCATATTTTTCGCCTAAAGGTGATTATGTGATGATGTAATTCTCTCTGTATGAGTATTCATACGATGTTGATCGTATTGTTTTGTTTTGTTTTTTCACTAATTTTTCTCGTGAATGGAAATTCCATTTCACCGAGGTCCTTACTGATTGAATTTAAGAAATGGAAAGAGGATTTTCTATTCGGGAATTTGGAATGACGGATGTTCAGCATCGTTTTACAAAGCGATAAGCCAAGCAGATATCACAGCCACTGCATGAAGCCGAGAAAACGGACTATGCTTACCCGAAAGGAGCAACTGGATTTGCTTATCGACAATGAAGAAATCCATACAAGAACACTTGAAAAGTGGTTTACCAAATTTGATTGCATCAAGCATGAAATGATGGCGCCCATAGAGGCTAGAACCTAATTTCATCTATCGGCCGAGGTTGAACACTTCTTCAAAAGCTCTTTCAACATGTAAAGTATGATGGTACCACTGTTGTAGATTATGTCCCTCAAAGATTAGAATCTAAAGACGAAGCCTCTGCCCTAACGTTACTCATTCCCGATGCCAGATTGCGCATCAAGTTCCCTAAACACCCTTCCACCCGATTGGGATTATAAAGACAAATTACAATTCCTAAGATGCAGACTGGTCAAGAAATGACTTGATAGCAAGGGTGGTGGCAGAAGAAGAGAAACTTAAGAAGGAGAAAGCATCCGCCTTATACGCCGCTGGGCCTCCCATAAAAGGAAAATAAGAAGTTCAAAAGTCGACTCATAAAGGTACTAAGAAACTACCAATACCGACAATAAGGGTCCAAAGAAGACATTCTTGAAAAATACATGATCACGCTTCTTTCAGAAGAAGAAAGGTCACATGGTTGAGTAAAATTTAAAGCTCGATGTCCAAACACGGGCTTACAGTAATGATTCTAAACACTTGGTTGTGAATCTAACCTAACTGGCACCATCCGCTTCTTCGTGGTTCGGATAGTGGAGCAACTAATCATGTTTGCTTACCATACAGGATTCATAAACCGGAGGAAGCCAACAAGGATGAATCAAAGCTCACTGTGGGAAACAACGAGAAGGCTGATGTCATGTTCGTGGGAGATGTAATCTTAATTCTAGATTCTGGTTTTAAATTGATGTTGAAAGACACCTTTTATGTACCTTCCTTTAGACGGAATTTAGTTTCCGTATCGTGTTTGGATTTATATGATTACTCTTTTGAAATCAAAAGCAATGTTATTTCAATATTTCTTAATTCAAATAAGGTCAGGGCCGGGCCATAGTCCAACGGATTACAGATTAAGTTTATCTCCCAATGGACATATACGTAGCTTATAATGGGTTGAAAGTGTTGTTTCTAAGAGACCATTACCTAAGGGAAGAGTCTTATGCATTATGGCATAACGACTTTACGATATCTCTAAGGATGTGAGTGTAGTGTTACCGATAAAGACTAACATCCCGCCCGCTCTAAAATGACTTGTAGATATGCGTGACTGTCAGAGAGGTAAAATGACCAAGATAAGAAAGAAAACCGGCACCGTAGCTCGACTTGTTGGAAGTCATCTACACCGATATGCAGGACCTTATAATGACAACCTTGTGTAGAAATTTTTATTTCATCACATTTATTGGGATGACTATTCTCGATATATGGTTATTTGTACTTGATTAAAGAAAAGTCCGAAGTCTCTTGACAAGTTCAAGATTTTTCTGATCTAAGTCGAGAGTGTCGTTCGGGGAAAAGTCATAAAGGTTGTTAGATCTTACCGAGGTGGAGAGTATTATGGCAAGCATGGCGATGCCGGACAACTTAAGGGGCCATTCGCCAAATACTTAGAGGATTCTGGATAGTGGTACGCTTACTATGCCTCGACTCCCGAAAGCAAATGGTGTAGCCGAAAGGCGCAATCGTACTCTTATGGAAATGGTAAGGAGTATGATTAGTAGGACAAATTTACCTGGTTTTCTGTGGGGTGAAGCTTTGAAAATAGCTTTGTACATTCTAAATCGTGTACCTACAAAAGCCGCTCCATCACTTTGAAGTTATGGACTAGCGTAGTTTAGCTTAAACCATCTTAAGGTTTGGGGATGTCCTGTGGCGAAGTCAGACATCCAACATTAAGTAAGTCGGACTCCGTAATCCAATTCTGTTACTTTGTATCTTACCCCGAATATCTGGCGATATCTGGCTCTATAATCCCAATGGAGGCACAAGAATTGTGGAATCACAAACAGCTAAGTTTTTGGAGTTTGATGTGGCCGGTTGAAAGTAGCCGTCACGCACTATCGGGAGGATAATAGTACTATGGGTAATATGGCATCTTTATCTCCTCCCATACGTATAATTGTGGGAACTCCCACACACCATATTAAACCCGCTGAGACTCGAGATCCCGCACAGATGCCTCTAATGAAGTTCATCAAGGCTCTCAGGTGCATGATGTGGCTATTACTACTCCAGTAAGGAGATCCACTAGAGAGACGATCAATTATACCACCTGACTATTTAGTCTATAGGAGAACAAGACTATGATACCCGCTCGCGGATCGATCCAATAATCTTATGAGGAAGTCGTCAGCCCTCACGAACTGCGGGTCGGGATGCAACGAGAGATGAAATTCAATCTATGAGGCATAATGGAGTTTAAACTTATTGAATTACCTGAAGGTCATAGACCCATTGGCTGCAAATGGGTGTATAAGACTAAAAGGGACTCTAAAGGAAAGATTGAGAAGTTTAAAGCCAGACTGGTAGCCAAAGGTTTCACTCAGAGAGAAGGAGTAGACTACGGCCAACCTTTTCTCCGCCTCTTCTAAAGACTTCAGAGTGATCATGGCATTAGTTGCCCATTTCGATATGGAGTTACATCGTATTGCATGTTAAAACTCGCTCTTCAATGGAGACCTTAATGAAGAAGTCTATATGATGCAACCCTAAGGTTTTGGCGGCAAATGATCTGTGCACATCAGATGTGTGATCGAAAAAAGTCTATTTATGTAGTCTCTGCTAGCATCTAGACAATGGTACTTAAAGTTTCATAGTGTTGTTGCTTCATATGGTTTGTTGAGAACAAAGTAGATCAATGTATATACCAAGTAAGGTCGGAGGAAATTCATTTTCCTAATATTTATGTGATGATATTCCGCTTGCGTGCTGCGACCTTGGTTTACCGCATGAGACAAAGCGGATGTCATTAAAGAACTTTGATAAGGAAGGACCTTGGTGAGGCGTCTGGTCTCCGGGGTATCAGATTCACAGGAATCGCTCTCATGACTATTGGGTTTATCTTAGAGGGCATATGTTGATCGTATTTTTAGAAAGATCCAACATGCACAATGTAAGCCAGAATTGCTCCTGCCTCAGAAGGTGATAAGTCAAGTCCTGGTACAATGTCCTCATTCAGATATTGAGAAAGCCCAAATGAAGAATGTACCTTATGCTAGTGCACTTGGGAGTATTATGTATGCTCAAGTATGCACTAGGCCAGATATTGCCTTTGCAACAGGACTTCTAGGCAGATATCAATCAAATCCAGGACATGATCATTGGGTTGCTGCCAAGAAGGTTATGAGGTACTTAAAGGCATAAAGACTATACGCCGATTTACAAACACGTTCAAGACCTACAAACCTAGTCAGTATTCTGATTCAGACTTTGCTGTCTGTCAGGATGAAAAGAAGTCAACAACGTGTTACATCTTAAGTTAGCAGGAGTGTGATCGCGAAAAAGTGAGAACATAAATCAATAGCATCCCTCTACCATGCAAGCGAGCTCAGCATGCTTTTCGGAAGAACTACCTCAATCCGCCCGAAACCTCATTAAGGAGTTAACCGTGTTTGATTTTGTGGATAGACCCATACAGCTGTATTGTGACAGTAACTCTGCAGTGTTGTTTATTAACAACAACAGAGGTGTCCTGGGCGGTCTGAAACATTACTGGAGGCCAAGACCCGACCATAAATGAAAAAGCTCAAACCAAGGATTTGTAGTGGAGCACATTTCAACAGATGATATGATTGCGATCTGCCTAACTAAAGGCCTTCGCCCTTGTGTATTTGATCGACATGTCATTAACACGTGGGCTTAGGAGTATCATGGGATACCTGGTGAAATTAGTGAGCTAAGTTTATGTTGCTCTTATGAAGGTTGAATCCGATTTCATTACATTTTTGTAATAATTGAATTTGTATCAACTTTGCATTCATTGCTATTTTGTGAATGTAGATTTATCAAGTTGAGTACAAATAATTGTTGAAAATCTCGAGGCATCAGGTAAACTCAGTACTGTGCTATGCGGGGCATTCTTGCATTAGCCTTAACAACATGTTTTGTTACACATAAAGTAAAGTTACCTATCACAGTAATGCATATACAAAAATTGAACCATGATGGATATTCTCCTGGTGACACACTAGGTTTTCATGACACCCTAAGGAGAGAGAATTCTCTGACTAACAAATGGATAACACATGAGCATCACTCACATGAGTAGACATTCATTTAACACACTACCATATTTGGTCCATATCGCAAAGTCGAAAGACTCAGCGACCATTTAAGCGGCCTCGTACGAGTACATGCAATACGCCTATGATCTCGTTGTTTGAGACTTTATGGGATGGGATTGACTATTAAGAATAATGTCTAGACCAATATAAGGTGCGCACACGCTTTGTTTCACTAATATCGCCTGCTGGAGAATGTAAGATTTTCATAAAGTGGGCTTTATTACTGAAAATAACCTATTTCCTGATTTGGTCTAATAAAGTGAGATTATTATAAGGATTCTATTAATTTAATATGGGTCAGTGTGTGGGCTGAGTACGGCCCTACTGTAATGAGAGGGCTCCGTGGTCGAACTCAATAAATAAAAGGCCAAGTCCCTCCTAAACCCTAAGCGATACGATTTTCAAGCCACATATAGATTCAGAGAGAAAACTTTTCTCTAACACGTGAGGCGATTCCACAGTTCGCCATTCATCTCATGCGGAGAAGATCTCAGATTCTGATCGTACTCACAGATCTTCATCGATTCCCGCGATCAAGCCAATCATGAATTCCAAAATCAGTATGCAATTTTCGCTTCCATTATTATTATGCTTTGTATTCTGAACACTAAGTGATCTAGGAAGCATGAATGATCCCAGCACTTTCGCTTCTCCAAATATATTACAAGAGTTAGCCTTAGGTTTCTTGTCCGCCATCGATGGAGAGCTTCGGGAACGGTTGAAAGGTGGGTAGGGTTTTGCGAATCAGTCAGTTAGGGTTTTGTTATTTTTTGAGGGTAGTGGCTCATTGCTTTGCCAAATAGGACCCCAAATCTACCATGGTATCTCATAGCTTGCTTACTATTCGCTTTTGAATTTTATATATATATATATATATATATATATATATATATATATATATATATATATATATATATATTTGATCATTTTCATGAGTCTTCTACCAATAATCGATACAAATTAAAAAAAAAAAAAATCCCAAAATAGTGGGTCACTACGCCTGAAATTTTTTTATGTTCATGCCTCGATCACTAATTACGATATTAACTTCAAAAAATTTTTAATATCGTATTTAATTACTCGCAAAGATTAACTTTAAAGAAATTTAACATATGGCAAGTGACTACAAGATAACTTAAAAATTCAATATCGTAGCCAATGACTGGGCGACATTACTAATATATATGTCGCATGACCCAAACACATTATTTTATTTTAACTATGTTTGTAATTTAAAAAACACCTATTTTTGTCTAACTCCCATTTTTTTACTTGAAATCAATATTCTACACTCTTTTTCAATAATATATATATATATATATATATATATATATATATATATATATATATATATAAAATTTTTCAATCATTTTTTGCTTTGAAATCAATTTTTTACTAATTTCTTTTTTCATTCTATCTCTTAATAAAGTGATTATTTCACAAAAATTTAAGTATTTTCTTATTTTTTGTGTTATCTTATTCTTATTGTGTTGCTTGATTTGTTTTTTAACTTGTTACGACGTTGTGCTTTTCGTCGCTTTATTCATGGCATAATTCGCATAGACAAAGTATATTCGATAAATCAAAGATATCAAATTATGGTCATGAATAAAGAACTGGAGTCGTAAATATTATAATCATTATATTATCAAATTTGTAAACTTTATAACAATTTATTGTGTTATTAACTTAGATATTGTTTCATACTTTATGTTTTTAAAATTTTGTATTTTGGATTTATAGATCTATTTCAAGTTTAAATCAATAAAATTATTTTTTCTTTTAAAAAAAATTTTTTTTTTATAATTATTTTGCAAATAATTATAAACAAATGGAGTATATGAAAATAGAAAATGATTAAAAGTAAAATTTTATTTTGAAAACGTAAAAGAATTTTGTATACCCTTTGCATTGCAATGTTGGGACATAAGGTCAATCGATTCATATACCCTTTTCCATTTTATTTTAAAATTAATATTTATCAAATATAAATATTGATAAGGGTAAAATTTTTATTTTAAAAATATATATATAGATAGATATACAAATTTTCTAATCTAAATTGCTATTTTTATTTTAAACAAACTTTGTGATATGATAAAATTTGACCACATAACGTTTAATTTATGAAATTAAAAAAATAAGAAAATATCAATAAAATTACATATAGAAAGTATGGAGATAGAGTTTAAAGACTAAAAAAATATGTACACATGTAATTCTGTCTTTTTATAAATAATTTGGTTTATTTATGCAATTGATTTTTTTTTTAAATATCCATTTTAATTTAAAATTTAGATTTTACAATAAGTATCATGACTTAATGTTTAGTTATTTAAATTTAAGATTTAATTATTTTCAAATTATAATAGGTACCATAAAATGGGGTATTACAAATGTTTATACTTTTATATTTTGCTTTATTTTTTTCTCTAGAAAATTGTAATTGAAGTTTACTTTCTGTTATCCCCTAATTTAGGGGTAATATACTACAACTTATAATAGATTGTTTAAGCTCACAAATTAGTTATGAATAAGTAATTTTTTTATACGATTTCATTATTCTCGGAGGAAACCCTAGCTGTCTCTCATTTTCTCTTATATATATTATCTTTTGCAGTCCCTTTTTTGTTAGCAAGGAAGGGTGATTATTTGGTCATTTTTTACCTGAAATCACTTATTTACATCTATTTCTATAATTTTATTTCTCAATAAAGTGGTTCTTCCAATACATATCCGGTTTTTAATTTATTTTTTTTCGTATTTTTCCATCAACTTGTTTGCGGGCGGTGATTGTGTCGCTTTTGCTACGATAGTTGGTTTTTCGTGTCTTGTTGCGTGTTTACTAGTGTGCAGCGATTCGCATCAAAGCATATCATTAACAGCATAACAAATCAAATTATAAATACAACATGTTACATAATTGAGTCATGGTATTCTACCACATAGATTATCAAATGCAAGAATTTTAAACCGATTCATTATGCTATTATTAAAAATTTTGTATGACTTGATTATGTGTTTTTATCGTGATATTGTTAGTTTGAATCAATAAAATTATCTCTTTCAAAAATAGTTTTTTATAAGGAAATTCAGATTTATTAATAAGTTTTAAAGTTTATTACATCGTATCATAAGTTTAAGAGTTGTATTATCATAACGTATTATTCATATTTCAAACTTGCCTATTTACATTATGTCCCTATTCCATTTCCCTAAGGAGTCAAGTCGTAGATCGCAGAAAATTCAGAGGGACTATAGGTGGTGGAAACCCGGGAGAGGAAAATTCACTGTCAATTGAAATGTCAGCCTTAGTGTGAGAAAGGAGGACAGCATTCAAGTTTAAATCACACTTACTACACGCTGGCAAATGGGTGTGGAGGTTTGCAAATGGTGATAACCCACGTGGAAAAATGTTATAACCCTAAAATATCATATCAAGAAGGGTTGGTTCATAAAAGAGCCATAAGTTTCGAGTGGGTGTAACACCGTCTCCAGAGAATGTACAAGACATGATAATCGTAGGGGTGTAGCAGAGTACCAAGTGTCATATTGAAACAATTTTGAGAAGAAATTAGAAAGGAAAGTTTACGAACCCTAATTATGGTATTAAAAGAAGGTACAATTATTAAGCAAAAAGAATATGAAAATCAAAATTTAGTTAGAGATAGGCCACAATACAAATAGAATAAGTTACAATCTGCAAAATTGAGGAGACGAGGTTTTAAATTTCAATTAATGGAAAGTTGGATCTTAAAATTCCTTTACATGGAGGGCTTAATTTTAATTAGAGGAAACTTGAGATTTTTAATGTGGGAGACAAACAAAATCACATTTTCGTCTCATTTGCTAGGGCAACCGTAGAGGAGAAGAGACAAGAGGAGGAAGAAGAGAAGAAGCATGAGGAGGGAGGAGATCAAAAATCAAGTATGAACCTTTATTGGTTTTTGGTATGAATTCCCATTGAGAATTGATGCTCCGGTCTGTGGTTTGGAAGAGATCACCCAACCCTAGATGCTTGTCGACTATGAGATTTTTCCCAATTGGTGTAAAGTAAGCATGGAATCATCAAAAGCATGTGGTTTTAAATATAATTAGGACCCTAGGTTGAGTTCTCGATTTCACCTATGGTTTTGAGGTTCGAGGTTCCATAAAGACTCATTTCAAGTGTCAGGAGTTGTTTTAGATAAATTCCACGTAAATTCTTGAGGTATATGAATTATAGAAGTTGTATGATGTTAATTGCAGCAAAAGTGGCAAAATGGAAGTGAAACACAAATTCGAAAAATTTCAAGGATCGTCTGCCCCCGGTACAGAAATGCCTGCTTTTCCGTTCGACTGGGCCAGATTTTGACCATAACTTGCTCATTTCGATCCGATTTGAGTGATTCAAGTTGCTGGTTAAATAGACTTCAAGGAGAATCAAAACCTATAGAAATATGGCATCGTCAAATTCTGATTTTAAGTGGCCTAAAATTTACTCAAAGTAGGGCCATGTAAGCCATTGTCCTGCTCTCAAGACAGAAATGCCTGCTTTCCCAAGCTTTCACCATTTGTCGATTATCATAACTTGCTCAATTCTTATCCGATTTGAGTGATTCAGTTTGATTAAAATAGAATTATAAGGAAAATTTATCTGAAGGAAGTTCAAGCAAATTCTAATTCCAAAGTGCCCAGAAAATTTGTCAAAGTGGGAGCCATGTGCGCATTCCCACTCGCCAAATCGAGTCATCTAGATGTAAAACACAATAACTTGTGTTATGGTTGAGGGCTTTAGAGAAGGAATTTTAAATTGAAATTTAAAGAGATGTCATTGGATATATAAAGGACTGATCCGAGAGTTTCATAAATTTGAAGATCGTTTAATAATTTTTGAATATAAAGTCTATAGAGTATTGTTGGAAAAAGGCCAAAATGAGTGGGTTTTTAGTGCTTAAGGGTAATTGTCTATTTGGCTTAAATGAATGTATGGTGGATTAAAATGGTTATGATTAATGTATAGTCAGGTTTTTTGAAAAGGTGAAAAGGACCGTCGACGGAACGGAATTCGACGGGAAGCAAGGGATTGAGCTGAATCGTGAGTGAAATGATATTTTGAATAGTTTAGTATTGATTGAATGTTAACAAAGCGAATGAAATGCTTTTATACCACTAATGATACATTTATATATATGAATATGTATATGCAGACATAGTGTTCAAATAAAGAATGCATATGTGTTTTAATGATAAAGTAAAGGATTTAAATGGATTTATAAATGTATTTCAAGAAATGTTTTAATGATGGTTACCCTAAACCCCTATGATCATAGGACTGACATCGGCCGAGGTACTTTAAGCGCAAAGGATTTAGAGGGTAGTTATAGGTTACTAATCGAGGGAGGGAAATAGGTTCAGGAGTAACATCCTTACACGTGATAAAGTGCTATGACTGAACCCTATGCAAGCGTGAGTTTCTCCGTTAGCCAGAGTGGTTATGACTGAATGTGACTGCCCTCACCGTCGCACTTAAACTGCTCGTGTGTTTATTCCCCGGGTTCCATCGTAAAGAAAGAAAGTTTCGAGGCATAATGTTTAAGGCATAAATTGATTTTAATAGTATAAGTATTTATTATAAGAAAGAAAGAAAGTTCGGGAGGCATAAATGCCAAGGTATAACCGATTTTAATTGTGATAATTATTTATTACTTTGATATATACTCGAAAATGCTATTTTAATGAAAATGTACACTCACCGGGCCTTTAGTTTGCTATTCTTTTCCGTATGTTTCAAAACATTTTCAAAGACCCGAGACAAAGGGGCCGATGGGGAGGACCCCCGTGGCAGTGCTGAGTCGAGACCTTGAGGAGACGACGACTGTGATTTCATTGTATATATAATTTTGCATACTATATATGTTGAATATTTTGTTATGGATATATGTATATGTAGAAAGTTGAAAAGGAACTACGTGGGCTTTGATCCTCAGTGGACGAGGTACGTAGGCGGTCGGCTTAAGTCCGGCTCAAGCCCAATCTTTTAAAAAAAAAAAATGCATGGAATTGAAAAAGTTTGGAATGTTTTGATGATTGAAATGAATAAATGTATATATGTATATATTGTGTTTGATTGGGTTGTGGACGAGGAGTCCTAAAACGTAAGTTGAGAAGTTGAGGATTGAAAGATTATAAGTGTTTTTAAATGTTTTCGCAGGTTTTGTAAATTTGGGAAAGTCCGAAAAACAGAGGAAACTCTGGCCAATTTTTCTGAAAAATCCAAGTGTTTGAAAAAGAAAGAAAAAAAAAAAATTTATCACTTCGCTTCCGCATTATTTACTAAAGATATGTTAAGGATTGTAAAGGGTTCGCTCCATGGATTTTATTTGACTGTTTTAAGGAAAAAAATTTTTATATCCATTGGAGTGCCGGGAGTGTCCCTCGACCATGAGGTTAATCCGGTCTAGATCCTTCAACGTGGCATCGTGAGCCACTGCTTGGAAAAATGTTATAAAGATTTCTGGGAAATTTTATTTTCATATATGATCGTTTTAATGTTTTATTCTTAAAATTGCATAAATTATTTATGTGATTTAAAATTATATATGCATTACATGACATTAAATTCTTGAATTACGTAAAATTGCCGAGGCCGAATCCCACCGCAGAGCTCCCGAGGCGTAGGTACCACCACCAGAGGAATATGTTGATGAATCTGCTTATGTTCCTCCACCCACAGTACAGAGTGACCCTATGCCACCACAGATAGGGCCGCCACCACCTCCTGAGGTCGTGGGAGGACAGATATCATTAGAGCAGATGGCTCAGCTTTTAGCCATCAGACACGATACTGAGAGCCAGAGCTTCTATAGGAGAGGGGCGAAAGCTAGGTACCAACTACGATGGATCGGGAGACCCGAGAAGGCTTCACTGTGGTTAGAGGGAAATGAACTGGCTCTACTGTGCATGCAGTGTACCTGATGAAGGTGATGGTCACTTTTTCCCGCCTTCTCCTACGACGTAGCATTGGAGTGGTGGAGGGCAGTTCAAAGGAGATACCCAGAGGGAGTGTCCTGGGCACAGTTTAAGGAAGAGTTTACGTGATGTTTGTTCCAATGGGCCATCGTGAGATGCAAAGGTCGAGAGTTCTTAGCCGGAGCAGGGACACTCTCTGTGACAGATTATGAGAGGAGTTTTTCCGAGCCTGGCCGACATGTCTCATTTAGGGATGACGGTTTCAAGACCAAGATTTACCGAGGTCTTCGGCCCGCAGATTAAATCAGCGCCGATGCCCCACAAACAAGACGCATCGTGCGGTTGGATGAAATAAAAGTCATCTATTTTTAGTCCATTTTTCGATTTGAATGAAAAAAGGAATAATTAAGATGCAGCAGATATGAAGAAACTCACCAAATTTGTTATATTCATGAAAGTATAAAGAAAGAAGAAAATGCAGTGAAAAAATGCAAAGAATCGGGCGAGTAAAAAGTAAAATAGCAGGCGTAAAATGAAAGCAACCGGGCTACTTATGTTGCAGCTGGGGTTTACATAGCCAGTCAGCGAGGTCGCTATTATCGAAATTGAAGGAATTGGATGCAGGGGGCGCGACATGATAACCAGAGCACGTCGCGACAGAGACTCGCCGCGAGAAAGCCGTAAAGAATGAGCCGAGGTCGCTGACGGAGATCAAGTCGTGACATCGTGAAACTACGCTCAAAAGCCGCAGAGTCAAGAATTGGAAGTCGCGATTAAGATACACCATGTCGCGACACAGAACCTAACAATGAGACTCATGAGGTGCCCACTAGATGTCGCGACAAGGGATTGATGTCGCGACAAAGAAGAGCAACAAAGGAAAGATACAAGTGGGCGATAAGATTGAAGCATGCAAGAATCGCTTGATGTCACGACAAGAGATTGATGTTTGAACATCTCGAAGACAGTTGAATGGGCCGCAGAAGACATGAGCTGAGGTCGCGACGTGAGATCGAGGTCGCGACATCAGGAGAGACCAGTTGAAATCTGCAAGGGGCGTGACTAGATGTCGCGACAAGAGGTTGTTGTCGCGACACCAAGAACAACCAGTTGAAGGCTCCAGAGAACTAAGTCGATGTCGCGACAAGAGATCGATGTCGCGACATCAGGAACCTTCAGATGAAAGCTGAAAAGAAATGAACCGCCACACGACAAGAGATCGGCGTCGCGGCATCGTAAGATAATAGTTGAAAGATGTATTTCATTTAGCTGATCACGATAAAGAGAATGACGCCGCACAAATGAGCAAATATGTGAAGCCCGCAGAAGAAGCGTAAGTTGATGTCGCGATAAGAGAATGATGTCGCCAGACATCACTAATGGATCGGGCCTGCAAGGCCGTGATAGACAAGAAGCCGAGGTCGCGAATGCGGAGATCGGCGGTCGCGACATGATGATGTCGCCGGTCAGCGAATTGAGAGGTCGCGACTAACGTAACACGGGCCAACTAACTTTCGAATCCACAAGGACTCGCATCGAATTAGGCCCAATTGAAAAACCCTATAAATACGCAGCCTATCCGGGAGGGAAGTAGCTTTTCACCCACATGCATTTATAGTCCGGATAGTCAAGGCTCATTTTCTTTCTTTATTTTTAGTTTTCTTTTTCTTTTCCTTTTCTTTTATTTCCTTCAATATGGATAGATTAGATTAGATTTATCGCTCTAGTTTCTTTTTATTTTCTCGAATTGGATGTTATCGCTTTGAGCTGTGCCGAATGCACTCAATCTTTCAAATTACTACCCGAATGTTGTGTTCGCATACTTCGAATTTACTTTATCCAGCTTTCAAAATGCGCTATTCTTATGATCGTGAGGAATGCCGTAGTGTGTAATTCAGCACTGAGGAACCCAACTTCCATTAAGAAAATGCTATTGTCGAAATTATCTTTCCTTGTGTTATTTCCAAAGAATTGCGACTTCGCCATGAATTTACTTTCTATATATTTAGTTTTTGATCTAATACGCTTTATAGTACCCGTATTAAGAAGTGTTTCATTGCTCGATTTCAAGGAGGTCCTCCGAAAGGACAATGTAGATGACAATCCCGAGTTATGAATATTTCTTTGAAGGTATTAACTCCTCGCTTGCTGAGATCTAATGAGCTTTGTGAGTTTGCTTTTGATAAATCCTCTTCACTTGAAATCAAGAACGAAATAATGAGTTATCAATTCTAAACAAGTAGAGTTTACCTCAATTCAATAGCGTAGCTAATCCCGTGTTAGCTAAGATCTAATCAAGGAGAGGGTGATCTATTTTAATGTGGAGGAAGAGTAACCTGGAAGTTGTATATCCTTGCTTGACCGATAACTTGCGAGCTAAGGTGTACAGCCCATAAAATGGGTATGAAGTATTGCAAAAGAAAAATACCTGCACTAGGAAGTCCCCATAAAAAGTGAAGCTATCTAATTCCTCAGATTCGAGAGAATCAGTCAAAATTAGATAATGAAATGTGAAGTGTGGAGAGATCCAAATTTAACTATTAACGCTGATGTATTTTGAAATCAAGTTCATAAGCAAAATTTACAAGTTAACAATCAGAATTGATACTACAATAGCATTGATCTTAATGCCTCTAAACGATAATTATTCAATTTCTATTCATTCTAACTATTCATTATTCTTTATTCTTATTATTCAAGTTTATTGTTCATTTCAGTTATTTCCCTTTGTTCGTTTAGTTTTCCAGCACCTTAATGTTAGTTCTCACTATCATTTAGTGGTCCAAATAGTATGGAAATTGAGTAATTGGGGTAGTTGATTTAAAATTCTTGAGATCTCTGTGGGATCGATATCTCGACTTAAATCCATTTTTTATTACTTGCCTAATTGCACTTCATAGTAATATCGTACCAAAACCAAACTTTGAAAAGGATTTACTCTAGAGATTTTTTGGTTTATATAGTATAATGTGAATGTCTATGGCAAGATTGCCCGATTAGATAATAGTCCTTGGTAATTTTGTTATAAACTGGTTCAAATGTCATTTGGTCTCACGCAACAAGCTTATCGGGCATCATCACTGTGTGATTATCAATAGTCCTCGTAATGACGCCATAAATGTATATGTGTTTTGCCTGATCAACAAGTTTTATGGCGCCTGTCGGATCGAAAGAATTTAATAAATCAATATTCGGGATGAAAGAAGGAAATACTAATTTGGACATTTAAAGAAAAAGAACAAAATATTTCAAGCAAGTGGGTTCATTTTGGCCACTAACCTTTAAATCTAAACACATTGAATATATTTGATGATTTGACTAATCCTATTAACGGGAGGCTTTCAAAAACTTACGCATAGAAATGTAACGACCGAACTCCATTCCAAATGACACTAAATAGAAAGGACGCCGTAAGCTTCGAGAAAGACCAAGAAGGCGTAAAACTCAACCATGGCGTATGAAAGGCGTGATCGTGCTGAAATACATAGAAGAAGCAGAAGGCTCGCAAATACCGATACAATGGAGGATTTCTGAGACCAATAATACAGAAGAATACTCGCCATCGTGACAAAATTCGCAAATACAAGCATTAATTTTGAACTGCCAAAGATCGACATAATGGTCCAAAGAAGATCGCTACTGGTCATCCCACCTAAGATCCAAATGAGCACTCGAAGATTCCTCAGATTACAATACCGTTGTCGAATGGCGAGACCGTAAGTCATAAACTGCATCTATTCCCATTCTCTCTAAGAGATACGCTAAATACATGGTATGAATCTTTACCATATGGTTCTGCTGATACTGGGAGGAATTACGGAGGCCTACTTAGTAGATTCTTCCCCACCCTCACTACGTAAAGAATGAGGGAAATCATTTGTTCCAAAGAAGGGGAAGACGTAAAGCCCGTATGTAGCCCGGGAAAGATTCAAACGCTTATCGAGAAGATGTCCAATGTACGGATAGACTAAAACTCGTGATGGACATTGTATACATGCTTTGAATGATAGCATCGCGTGATCATCGATGCTTATGCCGGGTGGAGCATTCAAACGAAAAGTGCCAAGAGGCAAAAGAATCGACAAGACTACAATGTAACATGAAAACTCCTCTAAGCTTTCAAGAGGAAACAGAGGAAAGGGGATCATGGAGCCGAGCAAGATGACAGCCATGGAAGCCAACTTGATGCCATTATGCATAAAGCCGGACAAGCAAGAAAGAAAGACACACCGGCTTCATGAAATAGGAGCACTGAAAAGTGGAGTTATCAAGGGAAGTGGCCGAGGGTAACTCAAGAACGTTATGATGTCAAGAGGTTAATTATTTGGGTGAGCCAAGAGCTTACAATTTCAAACCCAATCCTAACCTTCCGAAGACATTATCACCTAAAGACTGTGAACCATGAATTTCTCGTATGGGCGAGGGGCTTCTCAAGGCCCAAGGCAGGATGTAACCCCAAACAAGGGTATCAAGAACCACCAAGGTTCCAGTTAAAGAAGAAGAAGACTGAAATGAGCACGTGAATGAATACCAGGTCGAGGAGGGGCCCAATCTTTTTGGAAGAACAGACGATTTCACGCTGGGGATAATAAGAAGTCATGAACCTCCATGAAAGCAAAAGCTCAGAGTTGGAAGCAACTACTACCAATTCTCAAATTTTTCACCACCAATGCAAATTCTGAAGAACCCGGGAGACAAGTAGGGCAACGGGCCCTAACCCCGCAGCCATAGGAAAGATGCCTAAGTGACACAAGGAAGAACCCAAAAGACTCCGCATGGTCAGGCAACCAGAGCCGAAGGAGCTAGAAGAGATGAAAGAGAAAGATGACTGCAACAAAGACATACCAAGATCAGAAAGGGAAGAGGAACTGGAGAATGAAAAAGAAAGAATAGAGAGGAAGAACATCCAAGGATCAAAGCCTGTAGTTCCATTTCCACAAAGATCAGCAGGTCAAGAATGGAAGAGCAATGGCAAGGTTCTCAAAACTTTCAGAGTGGTGACTGTGATGCCACTACAATGCAAAATTTCTGGCTGACATACTGAAAGCAAGAAAAGAAAAATAGTAGAAGAAGAATAGTGAATCTCACCGCCACTTGTAGCAAAGAATCGAAAAGAACTACCAAGAAAGATTTAAGGACCCAGGAGTTTCACAATCTCTTGTATTGTCGAGGAATTGAATCTGTGAAGCTCCTCTGCGACTCGAGCCAGTATCAATTGATGCCTCTTTCGTTGCCAAGAAACTAAGTTTGGGGGAGCTTACTCCTACTAAACCAAGTACTCTTCAAATGGGCACGATCGATGGTAAACCGCGAGTCATCAAGATGTACTCGTCACCGGGCTGGGAAGTTTGTTTTCCCAAGACTTCAGCATCATTCGACATGGAAGAAGATTCACAAGTACCCCGCTATCGGGAAGACCATTCCTAGCTACCTGAGTCAGCTCGATTGATATGCAAAAGGGAGTTCTCATCTGGAAGGGTCGAGAAGAAGTCAGATTCAATTTGATCAAAAGGCTACAAAATATTAGACGAGATAAGGAAGGATGCAAATGTAGCCGATTTTGCCTTATACTTCCAACTCGTTGTTAACAATGATCTAACACTCCGCTTTATCAATGAAAAGAGATGAATCTCGCATACCGGGGGCTAGTCTATTCTCGAATTTCCATACGCTAGCCATTCTATAGAAACCGTGGTTGAGCTCAAGCAAACAGAAACGATAATGGGGAAAATGTTGAAAAGGTGAAATTCATCAAGAAAACCAGTAAGTGCAGAAGGGCTAATTTTGAAAGAGTTGCCATGTCATTTAAAGTATGCTTACTTAGAATTACCAAAGAAAAACCAAAGTGATCATTTCAAATGACAAGGAGGATGAGGAACAAAGATTGCCGAAAATACATGAAGCATAAGGAATCGCTGGGGCTGTCCATTGAAGACCGAAGGGTGCATCGTACCATCAATTTGTACGCATAAGATTCTCGCTAGAAGAGACTCTAAAACCATCTCAGAGAACACTGTGAGGAGGCCGAATCCAAGATTAAGGAAGCAGTCGTGAAGGAGTGCAACCAAACCACAATGTTGGTTTTATCTATACTATCTCGCATACCCTCGTAAGCCTGTACCCATGTGGTTCCAAAGAAAGCGGGGGTTTATCGTGATCGTAAATGAAAACGAATTGATTCCAAATAAGAACAAAGTGATGGATGGAGGGTATGTATTTATTACGTAAAGTTGGAATACAAGAAACTTAAAAGATCATTTCCCTTGCCCTTCATTGATCATATGTTGGATGTGTTAGTGTGACACCTCACTTTTTGCTTTCCTGGATGGATAGTCGTGGATACAATCGACAAGCACAGACTGAGGATCAAGAGAAGACCACATTCATGTCCTTATGGTACTTTTGCTTTCGTAAGAAGTCCAAGTTACGTGAATGCCCAAATACATTCCGAGGCGCATTTACGTCCATATTCTCGCATTCGGCCAAGGCTGATGGAAATTTTCACGGATGACTTCACTGTATGGATCCAAATGATCAATGTTTAAACAACTGAACAAGACTAAAGATGCCAAGACAACAACTAGCACCGACCGGGAAAAATGCCATTTTATGGTGACAAGGAATTGCTTCGGGCATAAAATTTCGCATCGGACTAGAAGCGTTGATCAATCCAAAGTATCCATTATTAAAACTCGCAGACCACCTACTACGCAAAGGAGTAAGAAGCTTCTTGGGCATAGCCGGATTTTACAGAGATTTATCAAAGATTTTATCAAAAATAAATTTACCATTATGCGACATCGAAAAAGATACAAGGTTCAATTTGATGACTCCTCAAGAATGCTTTAGATCAAATCGCTTTCCAAATCGGGTAATGTGCACCTATAATGGCCGCACTGTAATGGACCGTGATTTGAAATAATGTGATGCCAAAGGATTTTGCTATGAGCTGTGGTTGGGGCAAAGAAAAGAGAAAGTATTCAAATATATACTATGCTAGTAAGACCTTCAATGAAGCACAAGAGAACTACTCAACAACCGAAAAGGAGATGCTAGCCATAGTATTTGTCAGGAAAAATTCTAGCAATACATTTTGGGATCCCAAGTGGTAATTCACACCGACATGCAAAGAATCAAATACTTGATGCCGAAAAAGGAAGCTAAGCCAAGATTGATATGTGGTGTCAGTCATTGCAAGAGTTTGATTTGGAAATCAAGGATAAAAGGATGTGGACAATGTGATAGCTGACCACTTGTCAAGAGTAGAAAGAACCAGTGATGAAGAAGCAAATGCCTGCCATCAGAGAACTTCCCGTATTTGAGCAAATTGTTTAAAGTTTCCTTCCAACTTCCATGGTATCGACATGTGAATTATCCGGGCTCAGTGGAGTAATGCCTTCGTAATTCACTTACCAATGTAAGAGGAAACTCAACCTGATACAAAGATATATTATATTTGGGATGACCCACTATTATTCAAGAGAGGTACGACATGATAATAAGAAGATGTGTGCGAAGGTGAACAAGGCAATATTTAATGAATGCCATGCATCACCATATGGGGACATTTTTCCGGAGAAAGAATGTACCACAAGATACTCCAATCAGGGTTTTATCAGCCCACTATCTTCGTAGATCAGGCAGAGTGGGTGAAACAGATCGATGCAAAGGATTGGAAATATCGCAGTTAGGAATGAAATGCCCCTAAAAGGTATTATGGTGATACAAATTCTTGATGTTTGGGGAATAGATTTTATGGGGACCTTTCGACCATCATTTGGAAACCTATGCATACCGGCTAGCAAGAGATTACGTTCAAATGGGTGGAAGCAAGGGTTTGTCCAAGGAATGATGCTAACACGCTTGTGAGTTTCTTGCAAAAGAATATTTCGAAAGGTAGTTTGAACCCCCAACCATCATTAGTGATGGGGAACCCATTTTGCAACAAAATATTTGCAAAACTCATGAGTAGGTATGAGATCACATGTAATGAGTTTAGCCTATCATCCCTGCACTACCGGACAAGGCAAATTTCCAACAGTGGAGACAAAAGAATACTTGAAAAGACCGTGAGCTCAAGCAGAAGGATTGGTCTTCCAAACTTGATGACACTTTGGGCTTACAGAATCGCATACAAGACCCCATTGGAATGTCCCCATACGTAATTGTTTTTTGCAAACCATGTCATCTACCTCAATTAGAATACAAGGCAATGTGGGCCATTAAGAAGTTAAACTCATTTTAAGGTTGCAAGGGAAGAAAGATTGCTCCAACTGTCTGAATTGGAAGAACCGAGAAATGAAGCCTATGATAATGCTAGAATATACAAAGACAAGACAAAGAAATGGCATGATCAGAGAATTTTGAGAAAAGAGTTCAGAACAGAGAACAGTTCTCGCGAATTCTAGGATCAAGTTGTTTCCGTGAAATTAAAATCCACCTGGAGGGCTATACATAGTGGTATCAAGTACTACATTTGGAGCAGTAACACTGAAGACTGATAATGGGGAAGAATTCAAGGTCAATGGACAAAGGTTAAAGTATCTCAATGTGGATATGAAATTGAAGAACTCCAACCGGGTTCTCGAGGAAAAGAAGAAGTACTCACAACAAGAAGTCCAAATTTAAGGACTCGAACCGAAAGCAAATTAATGGAGGCAACCTATGAGGATTTAAATTCTGATTTTAAATTTTGAAATATTTCTTCTTTTTTGTTGTCGATAAATTAGGTCGATTTATTTGTATGATGTATTTAATTTTTTTAGAAATCGATTGTAGTTTAATTGTAATTTTCTTGAATATTGCAAAGGATCTTCTCGCAAGGGTTAAAGACATGAATAGCAAGGCAACTACAGAATAATTCCAAAGAACTTGCGCAGGAGTCGACATGAGAAAAAGGGGAGTAACCTTCTCCCTAACCCAATTCTGTAGATATATTTGAATTAATTGTTAAATCTTTGCTTAAAATATGCCTGAAGAGATGTCTAAACGGGTAAGGAACAATAAGAGAATTCAAGGTTTTTGAAATCATTGAGTTAAGGGCTAAGGTCACGACAGAAGGGTTATGTCGCGACAAAGCTGTTGTCCCTACAAAACAATGATGTCATGACCAGTTTGGAAAGAACAATTAGTGAGTATAGAGGAAGGGAGATACATGTCGCGACACCAATCGTGATGTCTGACAAAGGAATTAAGTTTCGTATCGAGAAGGATTGTCGCCACATCAAACAATTCCTGGAAAACCCTGTATTGTCGCGACATCCTAGGTATGTCGCGACATAAGGTGCGACATGTGCCAACTACTCACTTCAAAAAAGCCCTAAATTTAATGATCTCAAATAAAAAGAGGCGGAATTGAAGTCGCGACATGTCTTAATTGAAGCATTAATTAGCCCACAAACATTGATTGAATTCAAAACTGTTTGAAACTATTTCATTCACTCCAACTCACAACCATTCACCTTCGTCTCCTTCTCGAATCTCAATCCTCCGAAAACCCTAAAGATCCAAACCTCTCCAAAAGCTTCCTCTCGCTTCCAATGGCCGAAATTCCCACCCCGGTCCCTAACCTAGACGAGATTAGCGAGGAACACGAACAATCGTGGGGCAAGAAACTCGCCAAGGAGAACAGCTAGACGGGATTCACGTAGTTGTAAGCAGAGAAATACCATCAGAAGCACCCGAAGCTCCTGCGACTTCTCATGAAAGAGCAGAAAGGAAAGGGAAAGAGGAGAGTAGTTAAGAAGAAGCGTAAGATTTCGTCTTCATCTAAGCTTATTCCCAAAGGAAGTTACATTATGCTAACAAGGGAAGTTTGTCAGAGAGAGATTCAAAACCGTGACTCCTTCAAGGATGATAGAGCAGAGAGGATGGGAGTCTCCGCGCACACCAAAAAGGTGGTATACAAGATCGTAAGAGAATTTTATTCAAATATGCAGGAAGGAAGGATGGAGCTGTTTTGTTAGAGGAGTCCGGTCTCATACGGCCAAGGCCATTAACGAGGCCCATGCATAGACAAGGCACAAACATGGTTCCAAATTCAAGAAACTGTTGAAAAACCAGTTTGGAAAGATTGCCAAGAAGCTCACTAACTGTGAAGTGCATGAACCAAGAAGAAGGAATGCCAAGAACAAGGAGTCAGGAAGCCTTACCGGGTTATACTTAAGGTATGGTTTTATTTCCCGGGCTTCGTTTTGGTCCCAACAAAACATGTGTGCACAAGAGAGAACAAGAAGTCGTGTTGCCGTATGCCATACTTAAAGGGTATAAGATCAACATAGGAGTTATCAAGTAGAGAACTCTCTATCAAGAGGGCTCATGAAGGGAACAAAAGAGGCTTAGCTTCCTCACCCAGTTAAACAATCACAGCTCTATGCTCAAGGCCTGGGTGAAAGGAATTCGGGGAGTCAAGAAGTACCCAGAGCTTCACCACTTCTTCTGACAGAGTTAGCAAGGGACCAAGAAACCAGAAGAAAAGGGGAGTGCTGGTGGAGAACAGAGATGAAGCCCAAGTCAAGAGCCAGAGTGAGACTCCGAGGGTCACGATCAAGGAATAGAGCAACCTTAAAACTCACCTCGTGACAATAATGACTACATGTTTGCAGACAATGCAGGGCAAGATGAAGGCAGCCCAATAGATTTCTCCATCCCCTTAGCCGCTTCTCCTCCTATGCACGTAAACTTCCAACCTCGAGAAAAGCCTGGGCGGGGAGCACAAGAGAACAAATAGACCGAAGCTCTCAATGCCTCAAGTAGAAGAGAATGATGAAAGATATATGATCGAACTACAAATGTGAACTGCAGAAAGCATTTATGAAAAAGAATTGAAAAGAAGAGACCAACAAAGTGGGAGGAAGAGCTAAATAGAAAAGAAAAAGGAGCACGAAGTGGAGCCACAACAAAGAGAATAAAGAATGAGAGAAGAGTCAATAGGAAAAGAGGAAACATATGGGAAGAATTTCACAAGAAGGGAAGAGTTTAAAAGAAATGAAGTGAAGAGATCACACCAAGGCGTAAACTCAAACTCGCCATGAAGCTTTATTGGCTAAACCAGCGTGATTCTCAACTCTTAACTCTGATAAAGAAAAGAGATACAGAGCAGGAAGCCAATTTTGGGGAGCAAATAAAAGGATTCAAGTTTTGTACAAGTCTCTACAAAAGATTTTGAGAAGAAATCGATGATGTAGAGCAAGAAGCGTAAAGATGCATCCTATACAAAAGAATGGCCGGAAAACTTAGACTGACACAACAATCTCACAAATTCCTGTAGGTTACGAACGAAATGGAAAATACAATGAATGGCTTCGGGAAAGAGGCAGATGAGTTGAACAAAGGTTGATCTCTAATGAGATTTTCCTTGGAAGAAAAATGGAGAAGGAAACCAAGAAGAGAAAGGGAAAAGAAGAGAAATGAAAATTCGAATTTCCAAATTCATTTAGGGTACATTAGACCTAGACTCCATTCAAAATCTTTGCTCCTGCCATTTTCAAAAGAAAAAATAGACCTTCTCCCCGCCTAACTCACATTACCATCCTTCTCTCTCATACTCGTGTATCCAATTGCCGCAATTAAATCAATAAAATGAGAAAATTCTAAACGAATTGTTGTGTGCTAATTTAAACTGTTTGATTCCCAAGATTGTGTTGCTAGTTGATTGTATGACGAGGAAATTAAAGTGTAAATTAGTTCCGTATCAAAACTCGCCAGATGTAATGAGTCGAATTGAATGAAGCAGCTGGGATTAGGAATGGAGCTGAATGTAGAACAAGGGTCAATTGAATACAATTTGATTGAAACACAAGGTGCAAAAGTTACTTAAGTCGAGCTGATCAGTCCAGAATTGAGGAAGGTAATACAATAAGGAAATTAAAACATATTTTTTGAAGCTCGCAGATGAACAATAAGTCAAGGAACCTCGCTGAATATCAATTCATTTAAATATTCATCAACAAAATGAGTCAAGGTAATTCTATGGTTAGTCACAATCGTTCAAACCAAATTTAGAATTTGTTAGATTATTGGTCGAGGCGAAATCCTAGTGATACACCGGGACAAGAGATGATGCAGGCCATTCTTTCGACGCCTGAGCTATTCTAGCTATCCTCTATTCATATGTCGATATTGGCAAAGTAGTTCCAGAAATTGAGCCAACAAGCCTATTTTTCAAAAATAGACCAATGGAAACCCCAACTCATCCTAAGACATCAATCCTTCAGTAAAGAACCTACGATTACCCAGGAATTCAAAGATAAGAAAAGAAACAGAAGTTTTAGGAGTATATTTTTGAGGAACTCAAAAAGGGAATGAAAAGAAAAAGAAAAAGAGTAGAAAATGCAATAGAAAAGAAAGTTTATGGGGATAAGTTTTATCTTGTGGCCTAACTCTCTTGAACAATTAAGTTCTTAGGGGTGTTTCAACACCTAGTACCCTAATGCCATCTGGTATGGGAGCTACTAACCCAAAGTTCGCTAAGAGTGTTAGAAAGCCTAAAAAGTTAAAACATTGCACTATCTCTGAATGTTGACAAACAAGGAAGTTTCCCCAGTGGAATTACAAGTGAGAAATATGGGGCATACAGTTCTGAATTGAAAAAAAAAAAAAAAAAAAAAATTAAGCGACGCCCCAAACATGAAGCTTGTGGGAGTTTATTATAGAAACTACAAGAAAGAAAGGGCGTAAGAGGAGAGAAAAGGTTCAGGGGCACCTTGGACTCTAAAAATTCCTTCCATCCTACCCATTACCTAAAGCCTACCAATAAAAGTTTTCCAAAAGACCGATTGATCTTGAAGGTCAAATCATCTACACAGGAGATCAATATGAAAACAAGCCTATGGAATTGGAAGAATGTAAAACAATCAAAATTGTGAAGGACTTTAGGGAGTTAAATGACTCAGTAAGAAAATGAGAAAGGAAAATAATCTATTATTCAACAGGATCCAATGAATATGTTGTTTGTAAAACAATTTCAACAGTTTAGTTTTACATAGTATAAAGAGTAGAGACCAACCTTGAACTGGACTTGAAGCTAGATGTACAGAAAATTATGCATACCTTGCATTTCAATTAAATTGAATGCCACTGCAGAACGAATCAGAGAAAAATGTCCTTAAAAATTTTCTCTTTTATTTTGTTTGAGGACAAACAATTCTTTCTGTTTCTTTGCTTGAGGACAAGCAAAACTTTAAAAGTTCGGGAGTTTGGATGAGCTTAAAGTCATCTATTTTTACCCATTTTTTCTTGATTTGAATGAAAAAAGGAATAATTAAGATGGCAGATATGAAGAAACTCACCAACTTTGTTATTTGGTGAAGTATAAAAGAAAGAAGAAAATGCGCTGGAAAAATGTAGTAATCGGGCGCGAGTAAAAATGCGTAGCGCCAGCGTGGCGTAAATGAAAGCAACCGGGCTAACTTATGTCAGTAGCTAGGGGTTTACACATCTACCATGAGGTCGCCACATCAGGAAATTGAAGGAAATCCGATGCGTGTCGCGACATGGATAACCGCATATCGAGCCGGCGTGAGACCGCTTCATGAGAAAGCCGTAAAGAATGAGCCGAGGTCGCGACGTGAGATCGGTCGCGGACATCGTGAACCGCCAAAGTCGCAGAGTCATGAATTGAAGTCGCTGATAAAGATACCGGCTGTCGCGACATCAAAACGGTCGCTTGAGACTTAGGGAGGTGCATGATCAGATGTCGACAAGGGGATTGATGTCTACGCGAAGAGCAATCGGGGCAGTGATACAAGTGGCGACAAGATTGAAGCATGCAGTAATCAGTTGATGTCACGACAAGAGATTGATGTCGCGACATCTGAAGACAAGTTGAATGCTGCAGAAGACAGGAGCTGACGTCGCGACGTGAGATCGAGGTCGCGACATCAGGAGAGACCAGTTGAAATCTGCAAAGGGCGTGACTAGATGTCGCGACAAGAGGTTGTTGTCGCGACACCAAGAACAACCAGTTGAAGGCTCCAGAGAACTAAGTCGATGTCGTGACAAGAGATCGATGTTGCGACATCAGGAACCTTCAGATGAAAGCTGAAAAGAAATGAACTGCTGTCACGACAAGAGATCGATGTCGCGACATCAGAAGATATCAGTTGAAAGATGCATTTCATTTAGCTGATGTCACGACAAGAGAATGACGTCGCGACATCAGGAGCAACATGTGAAGCCTGCAGAAGAAGTAAGCTGATGTCGTGACAAGAGAATGATGTCGCGACATCACTAATGATCAGTTCAAGGCTGCATAGACAAGAAGCTGAGGTCGCGACGTGAGATCGAGGTCGCGACATGGATGATGTCGCGACAAGGAATTGAGGTCGCGACTTGAACGGTAACATGGGCCAACTAACTTTGGAATCCACAAGGACTGCATTGGAATTAGGGCCCAATTGAAAAACCCTATAAATACGCAGCTATCCAGAAGGGGAAGTAGCTTGGCGGCCACAGACGAGAGGTCTGGATAGCTGAAGGCTCATTTTCTTTTCTTTATTTTTAGTTTTCTTTTCTTTCCTTTTCTTTTATTTCCTTCAATATGGATAGATTAGATTAGATTTATCGTTCTAGTTTTCTTTTATTTTCCTCGAATTGATGTTATCGCTTTGAGCTAAAGCCTAATGCGTAATTCAATTCTTTTTCAAATTACTACCCGGAATGTTGAAGTTCACTAAATTTCTCTGAATTCTTACTTTATCCAGCCAAATGCGCTTATTCTTATGATCAGAGGAATGTTGTAGTGTGTAATTCAGTAATTGAGGAACCCAAATTTTCCATTAAGAAAATGCTATTGTCGAAATTATCTTCCTTGTGTTATTTCCAAAGAAATTGCGACTCGCTTTATGAATTTACTTTCTACTATGGGTTTAAAGTTTTTGATCGGAATATCAGTTTCTTATACCTGTATTAAGAAGTGTTTCATTGCTCTGATTTCAAGGAGGTCCTCTGAGTGACGAGATGACAATCCTGAGTTAAGTGAATATTTCTTTGAAGGTATATTAACCTTATTGTGAGATCTAATGAGCTGTGAGTTTGCTTGATAAATCCTCTTCCTCACTCTGAAATCAAGAACTTAGGTTGAATGAGTTATCAATTTAAACAAAGCAGAGAGTTCAACTCAATTCGAATAGTGTAGCCAATCCCGTGTTAGTTGAGATCTAATCAAGGAGAGGAAGTGATCTATTTTAATTGAGGAAGAGTAACCTGAAGTTGTATATCCTGCTTGACCGATAACTCGGGAGCTATGTGTACAGTCCATAAATGGGTATGAAGTATTGCAAAAGAAAAAATACCCGTAATTAGAAGTCCCCGCTAAAGTAGTTATCTAATTCCCTGTATTCGAGAGAATCAGGTCAAAATTAGATAATGAAATGTGAAGCGTGGAGAGATCCAGCTGAACTATTAACGCCTTGGGACGTATTTTGCACCCTGTGCTCACAAGCAAAATTTACAAAGTTAACAAATGTGAATTGATACTTCACAATAGCATTGATCTTAATGCTCTCTAAACGATAATTATTCAATTTCTATTCATTCTAACTATTCATTATTCTTTATTCTTATTATTCAAGTTTATTGTTCATTTCCGCTTATTTCCTTTGTTCGTTTAATTTTTCCAAAGACCTTAATGTTAGTTCTCACTATCATTTAGTGGTCCAAATGGTATGAAATTTCAGCATCAGTAGTTGATTTAAAATTCCCGAGATCTCGTAATCGATATCTCGGACTTAAATCCATTTTGCCGATTGGTTTAATTGCGTACTGTTAATATCGCATCAAAACCAAACTGAAAAGGATTTACTTAGAGATTTTTGGGTTTATATAGTATAATGTCAATAAGTTCATGCAAGATTGCCCGATTAGATAATAGTCCTCGTAATTTTGTTATAAACTCGGTTCGTCATTCGTCTCACGCAATGTTTTATCAGCATCACTCGCTGTGGATTAGTCAATAGTCCTTGGTAATGACGCCATAAAATTGTATATGTAGCTTTAGTTCGACCAACAAAGGGTCGAGGCTCAGCTAGGCTGAGGAGCACGGGTCGAATCCCAAAGCTACGACTACCAAGGACGTAAACGGAGCCGGTCGACGGGTTCAGTGGAGGTTCCAAAGAGAAGCGCTCAAGAGGGGAGGAAAGTATTACGCAGCGGACGGCAAGAGTTCGGCCGTGGGGCGCCACCAGCTGTGGTTCAAGAAGGCCACGCATGTAGCTCCAAGGGTCCAAAGCCGTAGTGCTATGGAAGAACCATTACGGTGAGTGCGAATGGCCGCATAGCTTGTTTGGCGCGATGCACCGACACTTGCCAAAAGAGTGCCCACAGAGTAGTTTCTCGGCAAAGGATCAGCAGAGGGACAGACAGCATGTGAGGCAGCTCAAAGGCCGGTAGAGGTCGGTCAGTCGGAGGGGGCTCTCGACAGAGGCCCCACTACATTTACTAGATCCGGAGGACCGAAGCATGTAGAGGTCCCATCTGTGAGGACGTATCGGGACGACCACACGTGCCAGTGGCAGGTTTCGCAATACTCGCCAGAGGCGATGTAGCACCGTAGGTCGCGATGTGCAATTATCCAAGTTTTCGGAGTGATGCTTATGTCTCGATAGAACCCGCGCTACTCACTCGCTTATTTCGCTGAATAAGACAAGTGAACACAGAGATACAAACTTATGATTATAAGATGGTGGTCTCTCTTCCTACAGAGATCATATAATTTATAAAGTATGTGAGTATACATGGTTGCAGAGTACTATTTCGAGGGCCATGAGTTTATGGCCAATTTGGTATCAGTTGACATCCAGACTTCGATGATATTAGTGGATGGACGTGGGTTGTCTCGACATCACGCCTACCATGGATTACCGTGAAAGCAGTTAAGTTCAGACCGGGGTGGTTCGCAGATTACTTTTTGTGTGGGTAAGGAAGATATTGTCTGAGTATGATGTCTATGATGATGGTCGGGAAGATTCAAAATCATATCCGGTATCTACCTATGCGCTGAGGTGAGAGATGATGATATGAGATTGGAAGACATCCCAAATAGGTCAGAGAATTCCTGTGATATTTCAGATGACCCAGATTACCCCCAGATAGAGAGATTGATTTTCATATCGAGTTAGCCCCTGGGACAGAACCGATTTCGAGAGCGCCATATAGGATGGCCCCTGCAGAATTGAAAGAACTTAAGGTGCAGATGGAAGAAATGGTCAACAAGGGGTTCGTCAGACCGAGCACATCTCCTTGGGGAGCACCGGTTCGCCAGAAGAAGATCGAGCATGGCGATTATGTATTGATTACGTAGAGTTGAATAAAGTAACAATATTGTGAATCGCATCTCTCTCCGAGATCGATGATCTCTCGACGCATGTGGAGCTAAGGTATTCTCCAAGATAGATTTGAGGTCGCTATCATCATTGAGAGTTCATGATGAGGATGTTCCCAAGACAAGATCTCAACACAAGATCGCATTTTCAGTTTCTAGCCATGCCATTTGGACTTATTTAATACTCCCAAATCGCTTTTACGATCTCACAACGGGGATTTTCAAAGCCTACTTAGATCGGGCCAGATCGTGTTTATCGGGACGATATAATCGATCTATTCAGACAGTGGAGAAGAACATGCAGAGCACTTGAGGATAATTTCGCAAACACGGAACATCGGCTATATACAAACTTCTTAGTAAGTGTCAGTTTTGGCTCGACAGGTCGCTTTTTTGGGACACATAGTTTCTGCAGAGGGGGTCTCAGTGGATCCGCAGAAGTCGAATCTATATCGACTGAAACTCCTAACAGTGTTACGTAGATAAGGAGTTTTCTTCTCGGTTTGGCAGTATTACCGTAAGTTCGCTGAGGGATTTTCAAGATACCGAGACCTCACTGGGGACCGGGATGAGGAAAGAGGAACCGTTTTTATGGTCAGAGGCTTGTCAGCAAAGTTTCGATGAACTGAAAAGGAGATTGACCTCAGCTCCAAGATTTTTACACTTCCATCGTGGGCAGGATGGTTTTGCAAGACAGATGTGCCTCTAGCAAGGCTTAGGTTGTGTATTAATGCACGACAAGGTGGGATTGCATATGCTTCTAGCAATTGAAGAAGCATGAACGTAATTATCTCACACACGACCTTGAGCTTAGCAAATGTGAGTATTGCCTGCGGATATGGGAGGCATTACTTATATGGAGTACCTGTAGGATTTTTACGGATCATAAGAGCTTGCAAAGAGCTGCTACGTTGTATGAACCGAACATGAGACAGAGGAGCAGCGATCGAATCGACCAAGGATTATGAATGTACCATTGAATATCATCCTGGAAAGGCGAACGTGGTAGCAGATGCTCTTAGTAGAAGACCCATGAGTTCTTATCGCACTTGAGGACTGCATATTCCGCTACACTCAGAATTGAGGTCCTCGTGTGAGACTGAACTACCAGATTCGGAGCTCGGCGGCCACATTTCATGGTCGCCCCGTATTGATAGACGTGATTAGAGAGCTTCGCATTCAGATCCGCGTATAGTGAAGCTGGAGAGGCAGAGTCCGGGCAACAAGGGGATTTTTCTATTGAGAGAGGATGGTATCGTGGTCATGAGACGAGAGGTTGTGTGTACCGGATGTAGGTGATGTGAGGAGAGAGATTATGGAGGAAGCCCATTCCTCCGCTTATGCTATGCATCCGGGAAGCACAAAGATGTATCATACCCTAAAGGAACACTACTGGTGGAAGGGTATGAAGAGGGATATTGCAGAGTTCGTCTCCAGATGTCTCACATGTCAGCAGTGGTGCCGAACACGTAAGCCTCGCAGACTATTACAAATACTCGATTCCTCGTGCTGGAAATGGGAGAGAATCACTATGGATTTGTGGGTGGGGATCTCCACGCTGTCGAGTGCCAGCCATACGATATGGGTGATTGCATCGCATCGATCAAATCACCCATCTCCCACAGAATAATGATTCATTGGATAAGTTGGCCCAATTATACGTTAGAGAGATTATTAGACTGCATGGTATGCCAGTTTCCATTGCTCTTGCATGTGATCCTGTGCTTATCTCACGGTTTTCACGGCCTGGGCTTATAGAATGCCCTGGGCACTAAACTCCGCATTTTAGTACGGCTTTTCATCCACGTACAGATGGCTAATCCGAGAGAAACTATACGCACTTTAGAGGATATGCTGCGGCATGTGTTCGAGTTGTAGGAGTCGGGACACCCATCTACCCTCGATGGAGTTTGCATGCTAGCCATCAGCTTATCAAACCAGCATTGGTATGGCCCCTTATGAAGCTCTTTATGGACGGAAATGTCGAACTCCAGCCTGTTGGGACAAGGTAGGTGAAAGGAAATTAGTAGGTCCGGAAATTGTTCAAGTGACTTGCGGATAAGATCAAAGTTATGCGGATAGACCGAAAAATCGCATAAAGACCGATTAAAAGTTATGCGGATAACGCCGTAGGGACCTAGAGTTCGAGGTAGGGATATGGTATTTTGGAGGATTTGCATGGAAGGGCGTACTAAGATTTGGGAAACGTGAAGGCTTATCCACGATATTGGGCCATACGTGATTGTTGAGAGGATCGAGAGGTGGCATATCGATTGAGCTGCCATCTCCACTGACATTCACGATGTTTTCCATGTTTCTATGTCTCGCATACAAATTTCTAATCTCTTCACATGTATCGACAGAGCAACCAAAGGGAAATATGCAGAATTTGACATACGAAGAGGAACTCAGCGCGCATCCCTGTAATCAAGCCGAGAGGCAAGTTCTCACAAGAACAAGACTATTCCGTCGGTAAAGGTATTGTGGAGGGAGTCATGCCAATAGAGGAAGCATTTTGGGAGCCGAGGCCCAGATGCGCCCATCGCATTCTCACTTGTTTTCCTGATGAGGTATGTTCCTTTTCTTTCTTTTCGAGTTTAGTTTATTCATTTCAGGACGAAATTTTCCTAAGGAGGGAGGATTTTGTAACACCCTGGTCCCGAGAGAATGTACGTAAGACATGATAATCAGAGTGTGTATAAGAGTACCATGTCATATTGAAACAATTTTGGAGACGAAATTGTAAGGAAAGTTTACGGAATCCGGAATTTTGGTATTAAAAGAAGGGTACAATTGTCATTAAGCAAAAAGAATAAGGAAAATCAAAATTTAGCTGTAGATGGGCCACAATACAAATAGAATAAGTTACAATTGCAAAATTGAGGAGATGAGGTTTTAAATTTCAATTAATGGAAAGTTGATCTTAAAATTCTGGAAGATGGAGGGCTTAATTTTAATTTTAGAGGAAACTTGAGATTTTTAATGGAGACAAACAAAATCACATTTTGGTCTCATTTGGGTTAGGGCAACCGTAGAGGAGAAGAGAGAGTCAAGAGAAGGAAGAAGAGGAAGAAGAAGGAGCAGGAGGAGATCAAAAATCAGGTATGGAATCCTTTATTTTTGGGTTTTTGGTATGAATTCCCATGGAGAATTGATGCTCCGGTCTGGGGTGGTTTGAAGATATCACCTAAACTCCTAGATGTTATTTGGGATTATGAGAGTTTTCCCCAATTGGTAAAGCAAGCATGGAATCATCAAAAAGCATGTGGTTTTAAATAGAATTATGGACCTAGGTTGAGTTCTTGGATTTCCACCTAAGGTTTTGAGGCTTTGAGGTTCCATAGCACTCATTTCAAGTGTCAGGAGTTGTTTTTAGATGAATTTCATGTAAATTCTTGAGGTATATGAATTATAGAAGTTGTATGATGTTAATTGCAGCAAAAGTGGCAAAAATGGAAGCAAAACACAATTTCCGAAAAATTTTCAAGGGACCTGTCTCGGGTTCTCACATAGAAATGCTCGCTTTCCCGTTTCCACTGGGCCAGATTTTGACCATAACTTGCTCATTTCTCGATCCGATTTGGCGGATTCAAGTTGGGCCGGGTTAAAATAGACTTCCAAGGAAAATCAAACCTATAGAAATAGGCATCGTCATCCTTGATTTTAAGTGCCTAAAAATTTACTCAAAGTAGGGCCATGTAAGCCATTGTCTCTGGTTCTCGCACAGAAATGCTCGCTTTTCCTCGCTTTCGACCATTTATGTATTTTGACCATAAACTTGCTCAATTCTTATCCGATTTGAGTGATTCAAGTTTTTGGTTAAAATAAACTTCTAAGGGAAAAATTTATCTAAAGGAAGTTCAAGAAAATTGTAATCCCAAAGTGCCCAGAAAATTTGTCAAAAGTGAGCTATGTGCGCATTCCCGTTTCGCCAAATTGAGTCATCTAGATGTAAAACACAATAACTTGTGTTATGTGGTTGAGGGCTTTAGAGAAGGAATTTTAAATTGAAAATTTAAAGAGATGTCATTGGATATATAAAGGACTGATCTGGAGAGTTTCATAAATTTTGAAGACCGTTTGAATAATTTTTGAGTCATAAAGTCTATAGAGTATTGTTGGAAAAAGGTTGGCCAAATGAGTGGTTTTTTAGTGCTTATGGGTAATTTTGTCTATTTGGCTTAAATGAATGTGTATGGTGGATTAAAATGGAAGTTATGATTAATGTATAGTTGTGGTTTTCTTGAAAAAGGTGAAAAGGATCGCCGGATCGAAACGGAATTTAATCGTGAAGCAAGCGGATTGAAAGCGTGAACTCGTGAGTGAAATGATATTTTGAAATTGAGTTTTTAAATTTAATGTGATTTAATGTTAAACTGAAAGTTTAATGGAAATGTTTTATCTTGCATCAATATATATATTTATATGAGTAAATGTGTATGCATATGTTAAGGTATTATGAAAGTTTAAAAAATGTGTAAAGAATGCATATGTGTTTTAATGATAAAGTAAAGGATTTAAATGGATTTATAAATGTATTTTGAAGAAATGTTTTACTGATGGTTACCCTAAACCCCCTATGACTGTTATGACTGATATCGGCCGAGGTACTTTAAGCGTGTAAGGATTTAGAGGGTAAAGTTATAGGTTACTAACTGAGGGAGGGAAATAGGTGTCTAGAGTAATATCCTTACACGTGATAAGGCGGACTGAACCCTGGCGTGCCGTGAGTTTCTCCGCAGCCAGAGCGGTTATGACTGAATGTGACTGTCTCTCACCGTCGCATTCTTAAATCGTTTCAAAGCTGGGGATTTATTCCGGGTTCCATCAGAAAGAAAGAAAGTTTGAGGCATAAATAAGCTTAAGGCATAAATTGGATTTTTAATAAGATAAAGATTTATTATAAAGAAGAAAGAAGCTGGCGATAAATGCTTAAGGTATAAACTGATTTTTTTAATTGTATAATTATTTATTACTTCTGATATATACTCGAAACGTTATTTTAATTAAAATGCTACACTCGCTGGGCCTTTAGCTCATTCTTTTCCGTCAGATGTTTCAAAACATTTTCTGGTGGACTCGAGACAAAGCGCCTGATAGAGGACCCTCCTCGTGCAAAGTGAGTCGAGACCTCGGGCGAGACGCACGACCGTGATTTCATTGTATATATAATTTCAGACATCAGAGGCGTTGAATATTTTGTTATGGATATATGTATATGTAAAGTTGAAAAGGAACTACGTGGGCTTTGATCCTCAGTGGACGAGGTACGTAGGCGGTCGGCTTAAGTCCGGCTCAAGCCCAATCTTTTAAAAAAAAAATGCATGGAATTAAAGAAGTTTGGAATGTTTTGATGATTTGAAATGAATAAATGTTATGTGTATATATTGTGCTCGATTGGGTTGTGGACGAGATCCTAAAACGGAAGTTGAGTAGTTGAGGATTGAAAGATTTATAAGGTTTTTAAATGTTTTCGCAGGTTTGTAAATTTTGGGAAAGTCCGAAACAGAGGAAACTCGCCAATTTTTCTAAAAATCCAAGTGTTTGAAAAAGAAAGAAAAAAAAAAAATTTATCACTTCGGCCTGCATTATTTACTAAAGATATGTTAAGGATTGTAAAGGGGTTCGCTCCATGGATTTTATTTGACTGTTTTTAAGGAAAAGTTTCTATATCCATTGGAGTGCCGGGAGGTCCCCTCGGGTTCATGAGGTTAATCTGGGTCGGGATCCTTCAGTGGGCCTTGAGAAGGATATTAGTAATGCAGCCAGAAAATTGAGACAAGATTGCTATTTTGTTATTGGGGATGGCAGTAGAGTTACATTCTGGGATGACTCGTGGTGTGGGGAACAACCCCGAGAGTGATGTTTCCTCCCTATATGCTTTATTGATTCAAAGGGCAAATTCGCGCGGCTCGTGATACCACAAAGAGTGGCGACTTTAACACAAAGATTACGAGATCTTTCAAATGATCGGGAATGGATGAAGTTCAAAATTTCATATATCTAATCAGCAAAAAAAAATCATTTGGAAAGAGATAGATTGCTTTGGAAAGGGGATAAAAATGGAATATTCTTTATAAAAGCCAACTTCAAGCTACTGGAAGGTGGGAACCTCAAGTCAGTCCCATTGAAAGTGCTATGGAACGATTGTGTACCTCCAAAAGTGTGTTTTTTTGCATGGGAAGCTGGGTGGGGTAAAGCATTAACTATGGAGCAATTAAAAAAAAAAGGGTTATCAAATGCGAAGCAAGTGCCCTTTGTGTAAGAAGGTCGAAAGATTCGATCGCCTTCATTCATCGCTATGCGATGTCGGAATGTGTGGGCAACCTTATCGGTCTACCGATTTTAAAGCTGGTTTGCCCTATTCACTGTAAAAGAGGTATTATCGATGGTCTGCTTTCCAATCAAGCAGGAAGAAAGCTAAAAAAATGTGGATGGCGGCATTACTCGCCTTTAATCGGGCTATTTGGAGAGAGAGAAATAGAGTTGTTTTTTGAGGATATGGTTTTCTCCCAAATGTAATGAAACTTTTCTTTATTAAGGTTAATTTATTTGGCCTGATTAATCCCTTAACGGGAGTATTCATTGGCTATAATTCTTTTGTGTATTCTCTAAGGGACTAGTTTTTTGTGTGATAGGTTTTCTTTTCTCCTCCCTACTACGCCCGCACCCCCGTATACTCCCTGCAGATGCAGCCCCTGTGGGTGTCCAAGCTCTTGCTTTAATATACCGGCTTTCTTATCTTTCAAAAAAAAAAGTATTATTTCTATTTCATCTTTTTTCATCCCTCCATTGTATAATAATAATAGGAGGAACCCACAATTACTCCTCTCATCTCGTCTGAAAATGTTGATTTCTTTCATTTTTTCTTTTCACTCGATCAAAGTTTTAATTTGATTTTACTTTGCTTTCTTATGTTTTTGTCGTCGATTTGTTGCAGAGTGTGGTTGTTCATTAGTTTTTGTGTAGACGATTCATATGGCAACAGTGTTTCGATCAGACAAATAAGTCACATCAAATCCCTGTTCGTTACTATGTTTCATCAAACCTAGAATCTTAGGTATTCTAGTTATATTAGGATTATCTTTTGTGTAAACCTTGAGCTGTTTCTTCTTGCTATTAACTTGGATGTTGTGTCATCTTCTAATATTTTAATAGCTTTGATTTATGTGTTCAAAATGTAAAGGTATTACCGTTATGAATCAATGAAATTTCATATATATATATATATATATATATAGAGAGAGAGAGAGAGAGAGAGCAATGATGAATATGTCATGAAGGTGGGGGATAGTAATTTCCTTCAACCCCCGATGAAAACCGATACCAATCGTAATGAAGGAGTGTAATGAAGGAACATTTGAAACCCAATTAAATATCCGGGTACTTGGTTATAAAGATTTTAAGATTCGGGGATGGGAACGGATGTGAGTATATCATACTCATCCTCGACCCGCAAACCCAATTAAATATATAATATATTTTTATTTATTTATTTATATTGTTATTTATTGTATAATATTTGATTGTGCTTGTATTTTTATTGGTCGATGAAATCATATCACAAATTATTTTAATATTCATGATTTTCTAAAACACCATTTCACATATTAGAATAGGGTAAGGATAATCCGATCCTTTTGATGAATAAGGAAGAGGATCAAAATTCTAAATTCGACCGAGATGAGAATGTGAATATAAATAATAAATGGAGATGGGAAATTTAAAATCCTACCTAAATCCTATCCGTTGTCATCTCTTCAATATTTAATTTTAAAGCATTGAATCACATTAATCTCGTACATGAACCCATTGCAGAATTAATAATAATAAGAATAATACCAACAAGATTTGAATCAATAAATAAATAAGTAAATTAATAAATAAATAAATCAGTAAATCTATACCAAATCAACGTGCACAAAAAATTATTCTATTCCATATGCCTATTTCGCATTATTCTAAAATTTCCATATATCATCCCCTTAATCATGTTCTTATACATTTGAAAGGTGATTAATTCATTAATCGAAGGCAACGAGGAAGAAATTTAAAAATCGCGATTAATTTCCGAGTTTAATGAATCTCTTTAAGGTTAATCACCACATCGTAAATGTCATCCTTGTTGCCTCTCTTATAGATGAATCTACAAGCTTCTTGCAAGACTAATAAAATTTTCTCTCTAGAACCAAATCTACTCGCTCGATCATTAACCCGGTTTAGCAAATTAAAACAATAATAATAATGTTAATCAATTTAGAAAGGCAAAAAAAATATAAAATTAAAGAAATAAATCAGAAACAATAACAAAAAGATAGGGCATAAGGAGAAGAGGGTCCTGGGTTTGAGTTTTACTACCTTATAATTAAAGTGTTTAACTGTAAAAAAAAATAGAAATAGGTCATCAATTATAAATATCGATCCAAGGTAAAAAAAAATAGGTAAATTAAACAGGCAGTGTTTTTATAAAAATATTAGGTATTTGACAAATTTTGGTAAACATTTTTTAAAAATCTGAAAGATTACTAAACACTTCAAATAAAACCATTGTTAAAAGTTTTTTTATGCATTCTCAAGTTATAAAGGGATTTGTGTGGCTTGAAACTGAAGTTTCTATTAAAAGATGAAAATCAAAATCAACCTGTACATGGTAATGTAACTATTTAAAATCAATGTTTTAATTAATTAATCTATATGTATAATAAATACTCTCAATTTTTATTAAAATTTACATAATATACTATTATTTTCCGCTTTATGTTTTAAAAACTATTATTGAGAATAGCTTTTGAAAACACGAAAGGTTTGTTTGGTTTCTGTTTTAGAAAATTGTTTTATGTTCTTAAAAACAATAAGAACAAGAAAAACAAAGCAAAATAACATGTTTGGTTTCCAGTTTTTTTATTATAAAAAACACAGAGAATACATAAAACACTAAATTTAGAAAACAAGAATACTTACAAAATAGAACACCAAAATGGTGTTTTCCATGTTTTCAAAATATATTCAGCCAACATTTTTTCAAAAAATGCCCGTGTTCTTTGAAAATCAAGTATCGTTTCCTTTGAATTTAGTGTAGCATTTTATATGTTCTCCATATTTTCAAAAAAAAAAAGAAAAATTGTGAACCATACAGTTCTTTTTTTTTTTTTTTTCTTGAAACCCTTGTTTTTTCAAACAAAAAATAAGCCAAAAAACTCAGAACAAACAAATCCTCAAATATGTTTACCTTATCCCACAATCCATCCGACGCCATGATCAAAAACACACAATCTGAAGTCAAATGAAGTTTCTGAATCCCAGGCTCTGAAATTATCCATTCTTTCAAATGCATGTCTCCTATAGTCCTAGAAACCGCAAGAGATCCTTGAACTCTCCAAACTCCATTACAAAGAATGAATATACCATCTCTACAAAAATCTCCTCGCACAACGTAGAAAAAAAAGCGAAAAGTACTAGGTTTATGAACAAGATTAAACAAGATTTGTTGGATATTTTCAATAATTATGATTAGTTAGGGTTTGCCTATTATGCATGATTCGTATAATATTTTGAATTTATTGTATTTATAATATTATTAGACTAAAAACATATGGTTAGGTGATCAAAATTCTAACAAGTATATGTATATATAAACATGATTATTTAGAGTTTGTCATTATGCATTATTCGAAATCTAATATTTTGGAATTTCTATTGTATTTATAATATTATTAGACTAGAAACATATGGTTAGGTGATCAAGAATTCCTAACAAGTATATGTATATATAAGCATGGTTATTTAGGGTTTGCCTATTATGTATGATTCAGGTCTAATATTTTGGAGTTTATTGTCTTCATGATATTATTAGACTAGAAACATGTGGTTAGACTATCAAGAATTCCTGACAAGATTTATCACGTAATTCTCTCGACCGAGATCGTTCGTCTTCCCTACCAAGACGATGATCGTTCGTCAATGGCTCCGCGACGCCATTCCTGCTCAAAACCACCCTACAGTCGCCAACATTTGCTGCATGCAGCTCTCCATCCTTCAGCAGGACACTAGCAGCACAAGCTCCGCTGCTCACACCCTGCAAATCAAGATCTTCCATAACTAAACAACATGAGACTCAATGACAAAAACTATCAAATTTCAATGAAAAAATATTTGAAATATGTGGTTATTGAACTCGTTTTAAGCAAATCTCGAGGGTGAAGGGGTTAAGAGAGACATTACTCAAGTTTGGTTTTGCTTTGAAAATTGTTCTTGAGAACCATTTTCAAAACACAAAGAATATCATTTTCGCTTCAAGAAATCAATTTTTCTAAAAATAAAAATAAAAAATCAAACGGGTTCTCCATGTTTTCCTTATTCTCCTTGTTTTTTAAAAAACACAAAACAAAGGTTAAAAAACATGAACCAAACATACCTACCTGCCGCCTAAACATACTAAACATGTCTTTTATTCTTTATAATAAGAGCAATTATAAAAAATCATATTGTTTTAATATGATTAGGATTTATCCTTATGTTCATTCAGTATAACATAAGGAAACACTAATATTAGTTTCATCCCTAATGGATCTCAAAAGAAGGGTGTTTATTGATTTGTAATAAAAGAATAAACCCCTAACAAAATCTAATAACGAGATTAAAGATACGTTATGGGCCCGCCTTAGGGTTTGCTCCCCAATGATAACCAACTAAGGACCACTCAAAGCCGCAAACATTAGAGTCCCTTAGATCTATTAGACCGACGAGTCCCCCGGACCAGAACGCTTAGGAGTTCTCAGAACCATCGAGCCGTTAACGTCCAAAGTCCCCTTAGAACCATCGGGGACCAGTTCGAGTCTCCTTAAAACCTCCCACAAGCCGGCCCCGACAACCATCTTTATGAAACAAACAAAACTTCAACTTCTTTTTGGGCAAATGTTGGACTGTTGAATTATAGTGTAAAAGCATTTCCACAGCTATTTAATCTTTGAATAGACCAAGTCAAGACAACTCGGTCTTTTCAAAAGGGTGGTTGAAACTTTCAAAGGTATTATCTGCAGTAGGTGAATTAACTTACCTTTCTAAGAAATTCCTCGCCTGTGACTAGGTAGCCTCCTAGGATGGCTTGTTCTATTCGATTATCACTATGTTTGTGTTCCTCAATATTTTTGAGTGCTTTCACAATGTTTTTTCCGAGGTTTTCTGCAACATAATCAACTGCAGCCCGGCCTCCATGCCCGTCAATCACAGTGAAAAATGCCTGGTCATGGAAACATCTAAGCAAATCCCAACATAATCATCCATTAATAAATCTTAAAAACTGAGAATAAAAAGCTTGAAAAAACATGAAACAAAACAAAGATATCCAACTAGAAAAGAAATTACGTAGTAGTGAAAACAATCATCTCTCTTCAAGCAAAGAAATTTTATGCTTGAGAATCTAGGAAAAAGAAAAGGGAAAATGTATTCAACTCCTAAAATTAATAGATAAGGGAAAATGTATTCACTTATAGTACCTAAATTTCCTCAAATGGAGCACCAGCATATCCCATGAAAATAAAGAAACTCATACTGTAATTTCTCACATTTACCGCATTTTTTCCACTTTAAACGCACGGGATCATGGTAGATCAACAAGTAGGAAAAGATAATCGGAAGAAACATGGTAAAATAATAAATAACAATAATCTTTGAAAAAGAAAATTACAGCAGTCTTGTTTGAGCACAATTTGCAGACTTACATTTATATTAACAGGACTAACACTTAATAACCGTATATAGAAAAAGTAGATGAACCATCACAGAGAACATGGCAGAACAAATAAACAATGTAACTTCTGGATCTCATGTTCTTTTGAAAACTATTTTCTATTCTCAAAAACAAGGAGAGTAATGCTTGGTTACCTTTGCTTTTGAAATATAGAGAACACGTAAAAACACTAAATTAAGATAACAAGAACAATTTTCAAAGAACATCAAAATGGTGTTATTTGTGTTTTCAAAAACTGTTCTCATGAACCATTTTCAAAAACAAGCCCTTTGTCTATCATTCTTAAAAACTTTAGATCTGTCCTCTCTACAATGACGACGCCGTGAGATCTATTGTGCGGCCGCCGCTTCGCCTCCTCCGGGCGCGGAATCGATTTTCATCGCCAGAATCGCCGCTTGTCTTCGATTATCGATCATCTCGCCGCCGCACTCTTCGCTAACGCCGACGTTTCTCCATCGCGGCGAATTGCGACCCACGATATCCCGCCGAACGCCGGCAATCCAACGGAAACGGGATCGATTCGATCGCCGGCGTATCCCGAACCCGCCCACCGATCGCCGCCACCCCGGCCGGTCGAGGATCGACGCGTCGACGATCGCAACGCAAATGCTTAGAAGACGCCGATCACGCCACTAGTCATATCGGGAGCGATGACGGTCGTGAGATTCATTGTCGACGCTGCTTCTTCTCCTCCAAATATGGATCGATTTCATCAGCCTGAATCGCCTTGTTTTGATCGCCGATCATCTCGGCCGCTTCGCGACCTCTTCACGCCGATCGCTCCGGGCCGCAGTTGCTTTTTTTCCTTCGCCACCTCTCATCGCCGCAAGGTACGATTTCTCGCCATTTCTTTGCCAAATCCATCACGCTTGCATCGGCCATCGCGAAGATCGTCGCTGTTGCCGTCAAGGGCCGGTTAAAGGCCTTCCCAAACATTCGGCCATACCAAGCTGGCTTGGTGTAGTTTGAAATGAAAAAGGCGTTGGTTTCGGGGTCACAAAGGTGCTAGTTTGCAGTAGATTTGAAGATTTTTGAATGTTCGCTGAGGTGACGCGTGAGACTCCACGGAGTTATCCTCGAAAGAAGCAAGAGGCTATTCCTCTGGATTAGGTTTGGGTTAAGCTCGCCTTAGTTTCTTATTAGAAGGGTAGAATCCTACAAAAAGTATAGTAGAAGAAAAATGCTAAACGACGGAGGAAAATGGAAGAAGATTTCCCGGCTGAGAAGCAAAGACAAATGGGGCGTGAACAGCATCCTGCTCTGCTTTGGACTGAGGAAAAAGTTATGTTTGGTGTTCCCTGAAGGTCGAGGCTTGAAAAAGGGGTGGTTCCTGCTAGCAGAAAAATTGAGAGTTTTGGGAGTAACCCTTTCTTCAGAAGAAAAAAATCCCACTGTGAAGGGGTTAGCGGGTGTAGAAAGTTAAGAAATCAAGCCGGGAGAAAGGGGAGATTTTGTGAAGATCGAAAAAAAGAATGAGGGAAGAAGGGGAGATGCATTATGGATGGAAATTGGGGATCGTGTTTGGAATTCTAGAGAGGAACAACTAAACAGATGCCTAGTTGGAAAATGGGAAAAAGGAGAAGAATATCAATTTAATGTGGATTCTCTGAGGAGATGGGGAAAGAACCAGTAGAAATTACAAGGAGAGATAAGTATAAAGAGGTTGTCAAGTGTGAGTTTTCGCTAGAATTTGAGAGGCAAACAGGCTATGAGAGTTTTGAAGAGAGGTGCTCGATGCTTTGAAAATAAGATGCCGATGATGTAGAATGGAAGCCGGGATCCGGGTTGCTTTAGGCGGGATCTTCGCGAAGTGAAAGATCTGGTTCGGGTTCGTGGGTGGGCGTGCTCGCTTCTTCGCCTGAATCAAAGAATGTTCAAAAGAATCAGGGATCGCTGTGGGGTTCGGTGTGGATTTAGACACGTAACATTTTAGCGGTCAGCTGCTGGGCAAGAATTCTCGGTTAAAACCGAGAGCGAAGATCTTCCCTTGTGTCGCTTCAAGTGGTGATGGGTTCACTTTGTTTTGCTATCCAGCTTATGGAGGTTCCAATTGTTCTCCGTGTGGTGGTGCCGGCAAAATTGAAGAACAGAGGGCCGCCGGAGTGTGTTAGGGCAGGGACAATGGAGAAGATAGATACGGAAGTGGGCGTGTCTACCAATGCTAGTGAGACTTAGTCCAAGGTGAACAACGTGTCGTCGTGGGATTGCGTTGGCAGCGAAAAAGGGGCGACTGATAGTTCTTCTTTGCTTGTCGAAGTATCCAAGAAAAGAACAGACGTCTGTGCAGGGAAAGGGGGGGAGGACAAAGGCAAGGAAGAGGAAACTGGAGGCTGCCCGAGGTTTGATGTTTCTCAATCTGGGCTAGAATTAAAAGTAAAAAGAAAAGGGGTTCTTATTGGGAAGGAGGACAAGGCTTTGGAAGAGGACCAAGCCCAATCAAGGCCCAGTCCTCTTTGATACAGGACCTTTATTTGGGTGGGAGAAAAAGCCCTAAGCCTGTTACAAATTCCATTTTAAGCAACAAAGATGTCTCGTGCTCCAGTTGATGCTGTTAGATTCGCGGCTCGACAAGCCGACTCACCGGGCCGCGATGTCGAGTGGGTTTGCAAGGTCGAAATCGGCGCATTTCAAAGGAGGTGGGTCTGCCTAGGAGAAACCAAGCTACGACGAGATGTTGAGGAAGAAGGGTCAAGGTACGCTCCATTCGAGGGGGAGTTTCATGAGTTGTCTTCCTCCCACCGATTTTCCTTCTTTTACCTTCTTCCGGGAAAAGTATGGATACGGGTAAGTTGGTTAGTGGATGGTTCGCTTGAACAAAGTGGGTAAGGATAAGGAAGAGAGGATCTTTTCCCACCCGCCAAGGTTAATGAAACTAGAGAGAAGGCAGGGTGGGATCCCATTGTCGCCGGAGGGGTTTGATAAAATCGTGATAAGAGTCAAGCCCCTCTCGTGTCTCCTCCTTCGTCAGTTGGGCTTCGAAGGGTAACAAGGGGAAGGTGTCCTGCCCAAGAGATAGAGTGAGTCCAAGCCTCAAAGATGTTTCTTTGGTGGGGCAAGATTCTCTTCTTACTCTTCTCGCTTTGGCCGGTCCTGTGGTTTTTCAGCGCTGGGGCTCCTGATGACGCGGAAGACAGAGACGGTCATCCTCCTCGGTGTATGGTTGCCATGAATGGCAAAGAGGGGGAAATGCTAACTGAAGGCTCATTGATGGAAGTTGAGGTAAGGACCGAGATTTTCTCGGTAGATTTGGAGGAAAGATATGAGAGTTGGGAAGAAAGTTGTATGGTCAAATTTAGTGAGTATTTAAAGCCGATGCTGGTCAGCGAGCGAGATTTTATCTCTATTAAGGTGTTTTTGATTGGTTAAACGTAATCCAAAGGAGGCCGGGAAGGGCAAAAGAGGTCGTTTAGATGTGAGCGGGAGCTTAAGAAGTTAGAATGCACGATGAAATACAAGGGATAGTGGTATGCAAAAGGACCCAGTAAGAACAAAGGGGATTTGCAGCAAAAACTCCGATGACGCTGAAGATTATGTCGTGGAATGTTAGGGGAGTTAATAACCAGGATAAAAGAAAGGTCCTAAAAGCCTTCATTAGGTCTAAAAAGGTGGATATAGTTTGTTTGCAGGAGACAAAGGTCCGGAATATGTGGTTGGTGCGCAAATTGTGTGGGAAGGTTCCTAGACTAGATCATGGATGAGGGTTCCCGCCTGGGGAATCCTTGTCTTTGGGATAAGAGAGTCATGGAGCCGGGCCGGAATGGAAATCGGATCTTCTCAGCCTCTTGCCGTTTTAGAAACCGGTATTTATGGCTTCTAGTGGATGTTCTCCGGGTTTATGGCCCTGTCAGGATAGTAAAGGGAGATTTTTTTGGGAGGAATCGGGAGCCGCTAGAGGCTTATGGAATGGGCCTCGTGCGTGAGGACTTTAATGCGTTCGTCGGGAACGGAGAGGGGGTGGGAGAGTGTCTAACTCTATGAGAAGATTTTCTGAAGTCATAGAAGGTTTGGGTTTGAGAGATATTCCCTTGCAAGGGGGTCCTTTTACTTTGAGGGGAGGAAGGAATAATTGTTCAATGTTCGTATTGATCGCTGGGTTTCTAATGATCGAGAGCTATTTTAGTGGTGTTACTCTCGCCTACCTCGCCTGTAATTCACTTCTGATCATTGTCCCATTTTGCTAGATGCGGGAGGCATAAGAAAGGGTCCCATCCCTTTCAGGTTTGAAGTCATGTGGCTCAGGGTTGATGGTTTCAAAGAGTTATTGAAGGGCTGGTGGCAAGGCATGATTTTCAGTGGTTCTTTCAATTTTGTTCTAGTAGAAAAATTGAAAGCTTTGTTGGCGATTCTAAAAACATGGTATAGAGAGGTGTTTGGTAGAGTTGAAGTAAAGAAAAGTGAAGCTTTGAGTAGAGTGACTTACTGGGATGAGAAGGAGAATGATTTTTTGTTGTCTGTTGAGGAAACAAAGGCAAAAGAGGATTATAAATACTGGTCCCTTTTAGAGGAAGTTTCTTGGAGGCAGAAATCTAGAGAACTCTGGCTTAAGGAGGGAGACAAGAATACGAGTTTCTTCCATAGGATGGCTAATTCTCATAGAAGAAGAAATTGTATAAAAAAGGTCAGAGTTAATGGAAATTGGTTTGAAGATGAGGATTCCATAAAGAGGGAAGTGGCGGCTTTCGCTCTCTTCATCCTCGGGAGGTCGGGCTCCTCGTCTTTTTCCGGGCTGAACTTCAAAGATCTGGGAGGGATGCGGTCGACGCCTTGAAGTCCCTTTACAAAGAGAGGAGGTTTTTGCAAAGATTATCTGATTAATAGGATAAAGCCCTGCCTGTATGGCTTTCCCATAGCCTTTTGGTCGCTTTTGTCGGGATTTCGCGAACGAGAGGTCACGATTCTTTACAGGACTTCTTTCGAGCATAATAAGTTCGTGGAGAAACCCAAATTCTACCTTTGGTTTTGATCCCTAAAAGGAGAATGCGGTGGATATTAATGACTTCAGACCTATTAGCTTAGTGGGCGGTTTATACAAAGTTTTGGCGAAGGTGCTTGCTAACAAATGGAAAGAGTAGCGGATTGCCGGTGTCAATAAATTTCAAACGCTGGCTTAAGGAGGGTGTGACAAATTTTAGATGCAAAGTGTTAATTGCCAGACCCAGGTCAGATGCCGTATTGAAAATAAATGAGAAAGGGCTTATTTGCAAGCCAGATATCGAAAGCATATGATCATCTACAATGGAATTTTACTCGTGTCATGGAAAAATGGGTTTTGGGAGGAAATGGTTGAACCGGGATTAAACATTCTCACTAGCGACGTTTCTGTCGTGAACAGAAACCCTCCGTTTTTCCTAGCTCCTGGGTCTTAGACAATATCCTCTTCTCCTTATCTTTGTGTTTCTGGATGGAGGCCTTTTATTGGCCTCCCTACTGAGAGAGTCGCTCAAGGGGGCTTTCTCTCAGTCACATATATAGGAGAAGAAACGAGAGGTAATGGGTGGTTTCCCATTGGCTGTGACGCAGACACACTCTTCTCGTTTTTGCAAGGCAGATCGTGAGCAACCTGCACACCCAAAGTTGGTTGTTGATGTGGTTTGAGTTTATCTCTGGCTTGAGGATAAATTTGAACAAAAGCGAAATTATTTCTCATTAGGGAGCATTACAGAAGTGGATTCGCTGCCTTGATCCGGGGCAGGTGCAAGGTCGACTTCTCGTCTCATCCTATTTGTGTCTTCTCCTCAGATCCCTCATAACTCAACAATTACGCTTGGGATGGTATTGAAGAAAGGTTTAGGAAGAGATTGGCTTTGTGGAAGAGACACATATTTCTAAAGGTGGAGGATCACCTATCCTAGCATCGGCCGAGCTTACCCATATACTTTATGTCTCTTTCTGATGCCTCAGACTAAGTTAGATCATGCTCGAACAAATTCAAAGAGGTTTTCTTTGGGGTGGTGGCAATTTGGAGAAAAAACCTCATCTTGTGAAGTGGTCGACAGTATGTTTAGACAGAAAAATGGGAGGTTTAGGTATTAAGAGCCTTGCTATTTTAAACAAGGCTCTGTTGTGTAAATGGATTTGGCGCTTCGCAAATGAAAGGGATTCCCTCTGGAGAAATGTCATTCTATGGAAGTTTGGGGAGGAAAGAGGTGGTTGGTGCTTTGTTGATTCAAGGGATGCTTATGGTTCTGGGGTTTGGAAGGAGATTATAAAGGAATGGGATACTGCCTCTCTGGCCAGGCCGCCTCTCGGGAATGGAAGGAGACTTCTGCTTTTAGGATGCTCTGAGGGGAAGAGGCCTTTCTCCTGCTCTTACCCCACCCACATGATAGCCACAAAGAGGTCTCTAGTAAACAGGTTTGGAGCCTTCTTGTGAGGGTGGGGTTTTGACTCCCCCGTTTCGCAGGGTCAGTTAATGATTGGGAATCTGCAGAGATTCAAAATCTTCTTCAAGCCTTACAAGAAAAAAGAATTCTCCCAAACCAAAATGATTTGATGCTTATGAGAGAAGCTAAAGATGGGTGCTTTTCGGTGAAACTTTTCTATAAGGTTTTGTTTGGGTCAAATTCGATTGTTTTTCCCCACCATCTTATTTGGAGTACTTGGGTTCCTACCAAGATGAGTTTCTTTGCTTGGGAAGCTTCAAAGGTGTCGACTCTGATCAAATTAAAAGCGGGAAGAGCTCTAGCCAATAGGATGTTTCCTATGCGGGAAGGATGAAGAGACGCATAGACCATATGTGTTATTACACTCCGCCCCGTGGCTAGATTGTTATGGGATCTCTTGGCGATTTTTGGGGTGTATTAGGTGCTCCCTTAGCCTGGGCTTTAAACCTCATCTCGTGGTGTGGCAATCAAAGGGTAAAAGGAGAAGGAAGAAGGCTTGGATGGTCGCGCCCTAACATTGTTTCTTTGGACTATTCGCGTGAAAGAAATAACATTGCTTTTGAAAATAGGGAGTTCTCAGCTCAAAGGATGAAGGCCTTATTCCTTTGTAATTATTGGTCTGGCACAAATATGTATTTGACTAATAGGTCTAGATCTTTAATTGATTTTTTTGACTTGGTCAGCGTATAGAGGGGTGGTGGGTTTTCTTGTTTTCCTTGCTCCCCTTTGAGGGCCCCTTACTAAGGCCTTCATCAGTCTTCTTCGCTTTTATAAATTGCTTTACTCATCAAAAAAAAAAAACTACCTTTATTCGAAAAACAAGGAAAAACATAAGAAACATGCCTACTTATCAAAAGAGAGAATATAGAAAACACTAAATCTTGAAGACAAAGAACAAATTTAATATTATTTAAAAAAAACCTTTTTTTTTATAGAACATTAAAGGTCTGTTTGTTTACAAATTTTGAAAACTATTTTTTATTTTGGAAAAAAAAGGAAAACATGAAGAGCAACAGAAGAACATAAAACACTCAATTATAGAAGAAGAATTAGCTTTCTACAAACATGGAAATTGCCTGGCCCTCATTTAAAACCCATTCTCAAGAATACCTAGAAAAAATGTGAACCTTACAAGGCTCACTAGATGAAATATTCTCTAAAAGTAGATTAGATTCTTTGTCACATTAAATTATTTCTAAGGAGTGACTTATACCAACATTAATAAAAATAAAAAGAAGCACGTGGCGTAAAACACATTATGAACAAGTCCCATCCAATGACAACAAAGCCCAAGTGCGAAGCAGTTGTTTAGAGGTTGTGGTGCAGCTGTAGCTGTTTGAGGTTCAAATTGTCGCACACACTGAGAATGTTGGAATTTTCTACGTACTTGCAAAAGTTTAATTTTTTTTTATCTTTCAAAAAATGAAAATTTGAAAATACAAATCTTTATATAATTTCCACTTATTTTTCTTTATTCGAGATCTTCATAGTATTGATTTTTGTCTCGGAAAAGGCCACATTGGTATGAACGGCATTTTTGTCTCAATAAAGGGTGTACTATTTCACGTCATATTTTTATTATTTTGTTGGAGATCTCACATGTTTTAATGATTTTAGGATTTCTGTTTTTGCTTTTATTATTTTTGATACTTCACAGCACCTTAACATACCTCCTCTCACAAGCATATCCATATAAACCAACAATATACTTTAGAATATTTTGAAATAATTAAACTTATTACTAAATATATAAACATGAATAATTTAATTTATAGTTTTTATTTTTTTATATTGAAAATTAAATAGAATAATGATATTAAACTTATTTTTTTATTTCATATTTCATTTTTAATATTTATTTAAGTCAAAATAAGAAATTATATAAAAGGTTTTATTAGGTGCATAAGTAATATTAATAGAGAATAGTGAACAAATGATATTGTTAAATTAGAAAGCAATTAGACGATTTTTTTTTACTTCAAAGCAATAAGACAATAATAAATAAAATTAAAACTACTTAGACAATTTAAATTGAAGATAATATAATAATGAGTAGGTTCTCACATGGTTTGATCAGCGGCTGATGCCCAAGTCAATAAAATAAATTCATGATTGATGAGTTTGTTGACTTATTTTTGTAATTTTAATTTTCTTAAAATTTGAAAATATATGAATCTTTAAATAATTTGAGTTGTTATTTTTCTTTTCATTTTTGAAAGCTACGTATTTTTATGTTTATTTTATTTTTAATCACTTTCTATATGTTTTTATCCAAAATGGGGAAGATTTTTTTAAATAAATGAATCTTTTTAGAAAAATTATCCTTCATGGTTCCTAACTTTCAATCAATGTTATTGCTTTCTTGATTTGCAGTGAATCATTTGTCCATAAATTGGAGTGTTTCTCACCACCATTTCTCTCATCTCATCTCAATTGCTTTGGAAAGAAAGAAGTCTAAACACCTCCTCAAGGAGCCATTCCGCCTCTCATTCTCACCTTCTTCTTTCTTCGTGTTTCTCTCTTTCTTAATTCCACCAAAATCTCGCCTCTCGTGGGTCAGGAGCCTTACTTCTTTCCACTTAAGAAATCATTTTCCATCAAGAATTCTTATTCATTACTCGAATTATTTCAACTCCTTCTATCCGAAAAATAGATTATTGGAAGGAGGGTAGTGATTGCCTTCATGGGAATGGGTCAGCCGGTGATTGGTGACTAGCCATGTGATCGAGCTCGACCTTCGCCAGCAGCTGGCTCTCCGGGAACCATCCATTCCAATCCTCGCCTCTTCTCGGCTTCCTCATCTCAAAGGCTAACTCGCTTTCAACCAATTTTAGTGGGTCCTCTGCTTCACTGGTTTGGTCGGTTCCTCCAGTCATGCATCTCAACCTCTCTTACTGGATTTTAGGCCCACTTCACCAGAAATCTCTCACCTCTCCCACCTTGTTTCACTTGATCTCTAGGAATCGTGGAGTTGCACTTGCCCTGGATGGTTTCGATTCCTTCGGGTTCAAAAATTTAAATCCAAGTTGCGTAAGCTTCACCTTTAGGTATATCCATCTCTTCGCCTACCTTGCTAAATCGTGTCTCTTTGATATCCCTAGACGGCGATCCCGACCGGATTAATCCCATGAACTCCGAGGACCTCCGGCACTCCAATGGATATAGAAACTTTCCTTAAAAACAGTCAAATAAAATCCATGGAGCGAACCTCTTTACAATCCTTAACATATCTTTAGTAAATAATGCGAAAGCGAAGGGATAATTTTTTTTTTTTTTCTTTCTTTTTTCAAACACTTGGATTTTTCAGAAAAATTGGCCAAAGTTTCCTCTGTTTTTCGGACTTTCCCCAAATTTACAAAACCTCGCGAAAAACATTTAAAAATAAACACTTATATCTTTCAATCCTCAACTTCTCAACTTCCGCTTTAGACTCCCTTGTCCACAACCCAATCAAACACAATATATACACATAACATTTATCTACTTCAATCATCAAAATGATCCCAAACTTCTTTGAACTGCGGCTTAAAGATTATTTGAGTTTGACTTGAATCACTCACGATCGCTATCTCACTGAGATCACAAGAGGTTCTTCTGAACCTATACACATATGCATGCCAAAGATCAACATAGGCCAATATGCAAAATTGCATATACAATGAAATCACGCCGTCGTCTCTCGCTGTCCTCGACCACCCGCACGTGATGGTCCCTCCATCTACGCGACCGTCTCTGGGCCTCTAAACGTTTTTGAAACATACGAAAAGAATGAGCTTAAAGGGAGCCCAAAGGAGTGTGTACATTTTCATTAAAATAATATTTTCAATATATATCAAAAGTAATAAATACTTATACAATTAAAATCGCTTTATACCTTAAGCATTTATGCCTCAAACTTTCTTTCTTTCTTTATAATAAATACTTATACTATTAAAATCAATTTATGCCTTAAACATTTATGCCTCAAACTTTCTTTCTTTCTGATGGAACCCAGGGGAATAAACACACCGAACAGTTTCCGGGTACTGACGGTGAGGGACAAATACATCTCCGGGGCCATAACCACTACGCCGGAGAAACCCACGCTGGCTAGGGTTCCACCATAAGACTTTATCACATGCGATACATCAGACACCTATTTCCCCTCCCTCAGTTAAACTCATAACTTTACCCTTTAAATCCTTACACATTAAAAGACTTCGCCTATTATCGCCTCATAACAATGATAGTGGGGTTTAGGGTAACCATCAAGAAAACATTTCTTCAAAAATACATTTATAAATCCATTTAAACTTTACTTATCATTAAAACACATATGCATTCTTTACACCTTTTTAAACTTTCATAATACCTACTATTATGCATACATATTTCATATACATATAAATATATATTGGATGCAAGATAAAACATTTCCATTAAACTTTCAGTTTAACATTAAATCATTCACTTTAAAAACTCAATTTTCAAAATATCATTTTCACTACGCTCATCGCTTCAATCCCGCTTGCTTCCCGTCGAATTCCGCTTTCCGTCCGACTGTCCTTTTCACCTTTCAAGAAAACCACAACTATACATTAATCATAATTACCTTAATCCACCATACACATTCATTTAAAGCCAAATGAACAAATTACCCTTAAGCACTAAACCCACTCATTTTGGCCAACCTTTTTCCAACAATAATTTATAGACTTTATGACTCAAAAATTATTCAAACGGGTCTTCAAAATTTTATGAAACTCTCCAGATCAGTCCTTATATATCCAATGACATCTCTTAAATTTTCAATTTAAAATTCCTTCTCTAAAGCCCTCAACCACATAACACAAGTTATTGTGTATTTTACATCTAGATGACTCAATTTGGCATAACAGAATCTGCACATAGCTCCACTTTGACAAATTTTCTGGGCACTTTGGGATTACAATTTGCTTGAACTTCCTTCAGATAAATTTTTTCCTTAGAAGTCTATTTTAACCAGAAACTTGAATCACTCAAATCGGATAAGAATTGAGCAAGTTATGGTCAAAATACGACAAATGGTCGAAACAGGAAAACAGAGCATTTCCTATACCGAGAACCAGACAATGGCTTACACATGGCCCTACTTTGAGTAAATTTTTAGGCCACTTAAAATCAGAATTTGATGATGCCTATTTATATAGGTTTGATTCTCCTTGAAGTCTATTTTAACCAGCAACTTGAATCACTCAAATCGGATCAGAAATAAGCAAGTTATGATCAAAATACGAAAACTGGTCGAAACAGGAAAACAGAGCATTTCCTGTACCGAGAACCAGACAGTCCCTTGAAATTTTTTTCCAGAATTTGTGTTTTGCTTCCATTTTTGCCACTTTTGCTACCAATTAACATCATACAACTTCTATAATTCATTTACCTCAAGAATTTACATGGAATTCATCTAAAAACAACTCCACAACAATTGAAATGAGTGTTATGGAACCTTAAACCTCAAAACCTTAGGTGGAAATCCAAGAACTCAACCTAGGTCCACCAATTCTATTTAAAACCACATGCTTTTGATGATTCCATGCTTACTTTACACCAATTGGGGAAAACTCTCATAATCCCAACAAACATCTAGGGTTTAGGTGATCTCTTCCAAACCCTACCAAGGAAAGATCACCCTCCATAGAATTCATACCAAAAACCCAAAATAAAGGATCTGATACCTTGATTCCTCTTCTTCTCCTCCTCCTTCTTCCTTCTCTTCGCTTCTTCCTTGCTCTCCTTTCTTTTCTCCTCAAAACCGTGAACCCTAATGAAAAATGAGACAAATGGCTTTTGTTGGTCTCACCCCCTCTATTTATGCTAAACTTTGCCTTACTACAAATTAATCCCTCATCTCTTTAAATATTGAAATTCAACTTATTTAATTTCTACTATGGCCCTTCTCTACTCATTTGTGATTTTTATATCCTTTCGCTTGATGACAATTGTACCTTGTTTTAAATTCGGTTTCCGTAACTTTCCTTTCTAATTTCGGTCTCCAAAATCGTTTCAATACGACACTGTGCAGATTCTTATACACCCCTGGCAGATCATGTACCTGCATCTCCTGGACGGGGTGTTACACTAGATCTCTCCCTATGTGGATTGCAGGGCAGATTCCCTGACAATGACATTCACCTTCCGAAACTCAAGCTTCTCTCCTTATGGGAAAATTCTAACCTCAATGGAAACTTCCCACGATTCAGTGAGAACAATTCCCTTATCAACTTGGATTTATCATTCACAAATTTCAGTGGAGAGCTTCCGACTTCAATGGGCAATCTAAAGTCTTTACGCACTCGGATCTCTCCGCCATTGCCGCTCTGGTCCATCCTCGCTTCTAGAGAACCTCACACAAATCACTTCTCAGTCTCACATGGTAATCATTTTAGTGGTAAAATTCCAAATATTTTTGATAATATTAGAAATTTGATTTCATTAAGCCTTTCCCAAATACTTCAGCGGTCGATTCCACCATCAATTGGAAACCTAACAAACCCTATGGCTTATAGCCTCCCATAATCATCTAGAAGGAGCCATTCCTTCTCCTAAAATGAAAATGGGTTTTCAAGTCTATCCTTTGTGCGCTTAGGGTATAATTTGTTCAATGGGACAATACCATCTTTGGTTATACTCCGCCATCATTGGTAGAGTTAGATCTCGCCATAATAAATTCATCGGGTCATATTGCGGGAATTCTGAATTTGATTCAATGGAGAAGATCGATTTGAGTATGAATGGTTAACAAAATAATTCTAACTTCAATATTTGGAACTCAGGAACCTTCATCATGTTAAACTTTTTCAAATAACTTGAGGGTGTTCTAGAAACAAGCAAGTTTGAAAACTTATAAGTCTTACTTACCTTGATCTTTCAAACAACATGCACTCGCTGACTGTCCGCTCATTCCAACCCCATGTTACCCAACATTCAGATTCTAGACCTTTCACACAATAACATTAGTGGAATATTGTCATGGAATGTGGGAAATGATACATTGCGCTACTTGAATCTCTCTTATAACCTCATAAGTGGGTTTGAGATGCTTCCCATGTCTAGTATGGAAATTTGATCTTCATTCCAACCACAAGGACCACTTCAACTCCTCCAATTTCTAAATTTTTTCTTTCGGCCCATAACAAATGAGTGGAGAAAATCGCACCGCTGATTTGCAAAGAGAGTTCCATTACGTTCTTGATTTGTCAAGCAACAACCTTTGTGGCATGCTTCCTCATTGTTCGGGAAATGGCGCGATATCTCGTTATGAATTTGCGAAGGAATCAATTTCTGCTGGCACCATTCTCAAACTTTTTTTGAAGGGAATTATCACTTTGACTCAATGGTAATCAATTTGAGGCTAAGTACCTCGATCATTGATCAATCAGAGAGAACTTGAAGTTCTGCACCTTGAAATAACAAAATAAATGATACGCTTCCATCGTTAGAGCTCTTCCAAAGTTGCATGTTCTTGTTTTGCACTCTAATTTGGCTTCTTTGCTAGCAATATAGAGTTTTCCAAAATCAACCTATCCATGGCTCAAGAATCATTTGGATCTTGCTCACAGATTTCGAGGGACACTACCTAAAATGTATTTGAGAAGTTTGAAAGCAATAATGAATATTGATGAAGGCAACGTGACAAGAAGATACATGGGGGACGCTTACTATGAAGATTCCACAGTGGTGACGATAAAAGGGTTAGAAATGGAATTTGTGAAAATCTTGAATACTTTCACAACAATTGATTTGTCCAACAATAAATTCCAAGGAGAGATTCCAGAGTGCATTGGGAATCTTAATTCACTTCGAGGGCTCAACTTGTCTAATAACTACCTTATAGGACACATCCCATTATCTTTCAAAAATTTGAAGATGCTTGAATCCTGGACCTTCTTCAAACAACTTGAGGGAGAATTCTCAAGAACTAACAAGTTTGACGTTTCTTGAAGTTTTGAATATTCAAATCTCATCATCATCGTCTTACTGATTTGCACCTCGCCGCTTTGCATTCGAAATGACCATACTACGAAACTCGTGGATTATGGATTTCCATTATCCAAGATATGTACAACTAATGAAGTGCTGTATTCTCACAAGAAATAGAACCGTAGTTTGAAATTGGAATTGATTGAAAACACATTGATGGATATGATGGCTGGTAATTGGGTTTTCTAGTTATTCTACTTTATGGAAAACTTGGAATGGCTTTAGCGATTTATTCCATAAGAATATTCACAAGAAAATTATAAGGGAATAAAAAGAGCACCACAAAGCGAGGAGCACTGAAGGAAGCTAACTGTTCCACTCATTTTTATTGTGTGTTGTGACATAAAATGGCTTTTACATTTTACGTGAGAAAATAATCCATTTTATCATATTATAAGTAATCTTGTTTCGAGGTATAAATAATTTTTTTCCTTTTACATTTATTTATTTTTTGTTTGCGGATAATGCAATATATACATATATATACATATATGTATATATATGTATGTATGCTTATAATTTGAAATAGCAAATGTCATATCTTGGAAACTATCTCCCTTCTTTTGTTCTCTTTGAGCACCTTGTGCTCTTTTTTCATATATACACATTTACACTACTTTTTACCGATCAAAAAAAAAAAATTCTTGGAAACTATATAAATGGATAATTATCAAAGACTTGGGGAGGCATTTGGATACATTTCCATTTTTTTATAGAAGAGGTGGTAACATCTTATGTTTAACATTATGTTCACTTGATTACTTTTTGGGATCATGATCAATCTTCTCATCAATGGTCTCCCTTATGAAGAATCTAAACAAGGAGACCTAGATGCAACCGACAAATGACAAATGATTCAATCCTTCAATTGACTAGATTCCAATTGATTAATTATTGTTCTAATTTTACCATTCCTAACCAATGTTAGACAAAGGAAGGAAAGAAAGGTTGATTTTTCTAATAAACATAGTTGTGAACCTACCGTCACTCTTTCTAATTTGATTGAATTCCTGAATCCTTCTTTCAAAGAGTTGTCCCTCATTCTTCTTGAAACAATTACTCGGTCTTTCCTTTCCATCCCAATTTATTTAAGAACAATAATTTTAGTTATATTGGAATATAAATAGACTCAATTATTTTCAACTAGTAATTTTTTTCATTAAAACATGTACAGGAACTGATGTGTTCATGGCCCCAATTGGACCACAAAGAGATAGAATTAATACAACCAAAGGGCCCAAGCTCACTTAACATTAGATCCATGAGTCAATCCCAAGCTCAATCAGCATTTTTTTTCAAGGGAACAAAACAATTTTATTGACGAGAAGAATTTGTTATGATACCACTGTCATATTTCAGCAATTTAAATCGCATGTTTTTGCTAACTCACGTGGATGGTAGAACAAGTGGTGTGACATAATCTCTACCTTATCGGGTATGTCACAACCGTGTCAAGGTGATAATAGAACAAGTCATGTGACACATCTTCCCTTATTTGGCCTACATGATCTTTGGGATAAATTTTATGCAAATCAAGTGTCAATATTTTCTATGATGAATAAAGAAAAGTAGAGGAGAATATTGGGCAATATTGGTTGATAAAATCAGAGAGATTGGATCTTATTTTGTGAAAATTATGTGGAAGGAAGATATTGTTCTTTGATGATTATGCAACAGGACAAATATTGAGATGATTATGGCCTGTTGAGACAGTTTAGGTAACATAGAGATGATGAATACTGAGAAGATCTCAAAAAGGCTGCTTAAAAAGGGCAAGACGCTTTTCAATGGATTCATTCATACACAAAGGAGATTTTTCTATAAAAGACAAATGGCAAATGATTCAATTCCCTTCAATCGATCGATTCCCATTTGGTTGATCAATTATTGTTCCTACTTTATAAGTTTATCTGTTAATGGAATATTTTTTCCCCATCTATATAACTCCAAAGACAAGAATGAGACTATATCATGATTGAGAAACCACAGACAAATTATTAAGGTTTCACTTTTTTTTTTAATATATATAGAAAATAAAATTTCACGTTGTTATTTTTCAAAATTAGAACACTTATTTAGAAAGTGTGCGATTAAGAAATTTTATTTTAAGAAAAATATTTCTTTTTGTGAAATAAAATATTTATTTCTTTCTTTGAAATTGATATGATCATCCGCCCCAAAGATGCTAAAAGAGGTTACTTTATCAAATTAGTGAGAAAAAGGAAGAAGATTCTAAGAAAGAAACCCTAATTAAATTGTTAAACTTCCAAAAACGGCACCCCACTTCATACCTCTGCCCACATTAATTTAAGTCACACCAATAATTTAATTTATCTACTAGACCAAAAGTCACCATCCATTTTTTGGTCATTCTTTTCTTAGTACTTTCTATTGTAAGTATGAAACAAAAAAAAAAATTGCTAATATTATGAGTTTCCATGTTTGGTGGAAGTCTTCCTCCAAGTCTTACTATTGTTTTATTCCCCAAAATGCCTCGAACCCCCTTTATAAATGGCCCCTGCCTATTGAATGAAAGAAATACAACCCAATATATCGAGGAAGTTACAAAGTGTTCATATCTTTAGCTTGTTGGTGCTTTTTGGGATTGTTTTTCCGACCGTATAATGCCTTGTGAAGCCGAAAGTTGAAACTTGGCTCGAGAAACTCAAGGAATCAAGGGGGTTCGCCGCCGCCTTTTGTTGGGAAACATAAAGGAGATCAAGAATTCACAGTCTAAAGCGGTTAAGAACTCATCCATTGACACCCACAACTGTGTTGCTGCTCTTTTCCCCTTTTTCGAGTAATGGCGAAACAAATATGGTAGGATTAAATTTTCATCATTCTTTTTTTTTTTTTTTTTTTTGAATTCACTTTTTTGTGTATTACATTCTAGTATTCGTGTTCTCAGGTATGTCCAACCCATCCCTTTATCGATTGAGTTAGGTCTTAAGGGTAAATCTTCATCTTTCTATTCTTCTTTTATTTTGATCAAATCCCATAAGGGTCTTTGATAGGTACCAAAGCTCAACAGGAGAACCTAACCCAAAAGACCGGCTTGATAGATGAGAGAATCTAGCAGGCTTAAGTACCACTCCACAATTTCTTGTGAAATTGTATCACTGTCCACCCCTAGAGAAGCCTGGCCCAGCAGACGGCTCATACCCGGGATGCTGCCTCTGATCCTCCTAGTGGCACCGGTAACCCTTCCGGATACTTTTTCCACTACGCACCAATCCTCAATGAGCACCAATGATAGGTACCGAGCCAACAGGAGGAGCCCAACCCAAAAGACTCGGGCCTTTATAGATGGGAGAACCTTTCGTGCTTATACCACTCCAATACCCTCGTAATTGTATCATCAAGCCAACCCTGCAGGTTAAACGGCTCAAACTCTAGATAACTTTCACTCTAGACCCTCGGGCATCGTAGCCCTCTTTCAAGTAGCCTTTTCCCACTATGTACCAGCTCTCAATGAAAGCACCAATTTTAGGTACCTAAACCAACAGGAGAGTCAAACCCAAAAGACCGATCTTATAGGTGGGAAAACCTCTCTATCTTAAGTACTACTCCGCAATTTCTTGTGAAACCAGATCAGTCTTTAATCATGGCTGCCAGCTTTGAACCCATGGAAAAATTATTATCTACATGAAATTTTACAGGCCAACATTTTGGTTATTTATTTTTCTTTTTAAGCTAAGATTTTTATCTAATATGGTTTTTACAGGTCAAGTGTTCATGTTTTCTGTAAAACCCGGGTAAATTTGAAGTTTTCCGAAAAATGATAAAACTGTAAATTGTCGCTACAATACAGATTGCAAACTTGGAATTTTTCTAGATATCGGATGACAAAACGGACCTACCATTGGATTCATCTCACGAAATCTAGTTACCCAAATGAATTCTCATAAATTCGAGACAAATAACATTCTCACGATTTTCAAAGACTTAGGGTACCCAAGGACTTACTAAACGGGATTTTGAGAAAAAAATCTTGCTTGTGAAAATTTTTGGCAAGTTCATTTAAAATAATTGAACTTTAAATCGAGACAAAATGAATTATTTTAGGTAGAAACGACCTTAGACAGTCAAGTGACATGTGTCATGGATTTATCCACAAAGTGGGGGACTTGGGACAAAGGGGAGATCACGCCATCAAGGGGGGCGGGCGGGAAGGGGTGGAAAGTAAGAGACAACAAATACGGAGAGAAAGAAAAAGAGCATTCCAACCTTCTTTCTTCGATCCTCGAAGTTTCGTTTGTCGGAATTCATCGAGCCAAGAGTGAAAGTTCATCTACTCGATGAGGACTACGCGTGGGTACCAAAAAGGAGGGATTTCACCGAAGATCCAAAGGAGGAGATTTCGGGAAATCAAAATTTTCGGGATTAGGAGATGTTCTTGAGACCTCCTTCGGTTCTACTACGCTCCAAGAGGTAGGGGTTCTTCCTACTTTGGTTTAATTCTACCTAAGGGGCTGTTTGGTCAAATTCTGCATTTTTGCTGTATTGGTACTGCAAGCTTAGGAGCCAAATTCGCATTATGTCAGACAGGGTCAAGCTGGGAGCCACCAAGGCTTTATAGCCTCGTCGTTGGGTTAAAAATCAGGTTTTACGACTCCTTAGGGGCTGTTTGGATTGAAAAATCTGGTTTCTAGCCCTTAGGGGCTATTTGGAATGAGATTGTTGGGTACTGTTGCTTAATTGTGGTTTGCTCTGGGCTTGTGGTTTTTCAAAGATATGAAAAATGATAAGGGTGGTTAAGAGGTAAAAACTCAAAAATTTCAGACCCTGTCCTTGTTTCTTTGGGGCCATAACTTGGTCTACGAACCCTTAAAATTGAATGAGATTCTGAGGTTAAAACCTCCATGAACAAGAACTACAAATGTCTAGAAGAGACCGAGGTTTAAATCCTCGCTCTAAAACCCCTAAAAATGAGTTTTACAAGAAGATATTGATTTTGTCCCATCAACGAGAGTAGTTTCATGTTATTTGGACATATTGGGTTGCTACTGGTCCACAAATTATGTGAATCAAAATCCCATTGAAACTAGACACTAGGAGAATAACTTTCATGAAGAAAAAGTGTCACATTATGTCTCTATTGTTCCCAGAAATTCATCCAATTGAGAACACAATACTACCCTTAGAAACTATTCAGGAGCAATCCAGAATGTTTTGGCCATATCTCTTAATTTAAAGGTCCAGATGACTTAATCTATAAGCCTTTGAAAAACCCTTAAGACATAAAGTAAACATTTTGTTAGAAGATCACTTTGTCTAAAAACCTCACATAGGTCAAAATTGTAGTTGGAGATAGACTTGGGATGCCTTAGGGACTGTTGTTATGCTTTAAATGCCGTTATGCCCTGGACAGGCCGCTTGTGTGAATTGTTTTGGTGTGATTTGTGTAATATGTCCCAAAAAGTGCGTAGGACCGTTTGGGATTAAAAGATTAATCTGCATCGCTAAAGGCCTGCTTAGCCGAGATTGTGACCTCGTTTAAAGGCTTCGCTCGCGTATTCATGGCTAGTTTTGAGCCCGGGTTAGGTTGTTGGACTCGTTGTTGTGGCACCCTTCTATATGCCACATTTTGTCCTAAAGATTAAGCGTGTTGTTGCTTGATATGTGGCATGTTTATTGTTGTGGTTGGTGAATGTTAATATATGTATTCTAAATGTAGTAACATTGTTGTGAATGTTTAATTAAAAATTATATGCATGTGATATAATTGTCCAAGATACAAGGTAAATTGTATGGTTTATATTGTCCATATGACATCCATTACATTGAATCATGCACGAGAACATCGCACTTCATGGGTGTGGGTGCATGGTTAGAATCTAACACCACAATTGGGTGATTTGCGGGTGGGTTGGCCACCGCCGGGATCTAAGTCCAACGTAATCGCATGGTTGTATAAACGAAAACTGTGGCCTGCAATAGCAAGAAGGGCTACACTCCATCGAGTGAAAGACCCGGACTGGTTTACTACACTTGGACGGTGAAAGTCCAAAAAAAAGTATAGACGGTGTGCGGAACCGACGGTGAGACTCCAGAAATTCGCTACCCACAAAAGACACAATGATTTTATAAATGAAATGATCATTCAAGAAATGACATCTAAAAGCTGGTTTGTAAAAAATTATTTTGGTTTCAAAAAGGATCATTAAATGTGATTAAGGCTCAAAAGTGCTATTATTTGAACCCTATTTATTATAGGGGCTGGGAATGTTTTTTGTATACTAATCATTCTTAATTAACCCATTTGCACATTAAGGTCCCTACTATTTTACTGATCGCATTTTGTAGGTAAATTTTGCAGTTTTTGCTAGCTAATTATGCCAAAATTGTTAGAGCCTAGATCCAAAGATCGAAGAATTCGAGTCAAACTCAAAGATTACATCGTAGACTAGAAGGAAAGTTAAAGAGAAGAAAATACAAGGAAATTAGAGCAGCCTACAAAATTGGCTTCCCGGGCGGGAACATTTACCATCCCGCCACCGCACTGCCTCGCATTTGACTTCCCATGCCCTTGCCTTTGTTCCCTTTGATTCTTCCCCAAATTTGTCCCTTGTATTAGCTTTTAGCTTTGGTTATTTTTGTAATTTGTAAAGGGGTTTGGCTATAAGGCCCCCAAGACATGTACTGTTGGAGGAGGTTAACCAATAAAATTTTAGGGCAAAGCTTTTAGCCCGTTTTTCTCTCCAGTTTTCCCGTTTTCTCCTTTTCTCCCATTTTCTTCCCTTTTCTCTCACTTTCTCGGCTGCCAAACATCCTCCGAGGATGACAACTCGAGATGAGCGGCTAGCCATTTTTCCTGGAGCGACGGCCACTCGGACGTGGAATCGAAGGCAATTGAGGGTTTTTCCATGTTTTAACGGAGGTATTTTCTACCATTTATGGTTTCAGTCGAACGTAGGCTTTAATCCCTTCCGTTGCTTTGAATGATCAATATTTGATAAGCTTTTGGGTTCCTTGGATGCTTATCGTTAGATCCATGGACACCCGTTAGTTATCATCTATGGGTTACTAAAAGGTGATTCAAGGATATTTTTATTATCCCCAAATTTTAGGTTTGATCCCTTCGATTCACTCAGAAATGGCCGCACTTGGTGTTTTAGGTTCATTGTATACTTCTATTGTTAGATACAAAGGACATTCATTAGTTATCATTTATTAGCCGTTGGAAAGTGAATCAAGGTGATGTTATTCACTCGTCCGAGACCATCAATGGGAGTGAAAATACCAATTTTTCAAAGATAGTTATTTAGTGGTCAGTTTACTGAATGAAGAACCGGTTTAGGAGATGACTCTATGTCATCCTCCCTAACGCGAGGAAAAGACCCTGGAGAACTCACTGCCCTGCAATCCTAGCTTCAATGACCTAACACTGCAAGGAATTCTATTTTACAATTTTTCTTTACTTATTTTATTTTTAATCTGCAAATCACCAACTCCCCTGTTTTTACCAAAAACCTTAAAAATCCAAACAAAATTCACCATTTTTGACTTCACTCAAATCATTTGTACGAAGAAAACCCATCCCCGTGTTCGACCCTAGACCACTATATCAAGTAAAGAGAGCTTGGACTACAAAGCAAAGAGGAGGAACATAGGATACAAATTTTGTTGATTCCTATCACCCTACTCGTGGCAAGAATATTTTATTTTTATTTTTTATTTTTTATTTTTTATTTATTTGATTTTTTCAAAAATAAAAATCAAAATAAAAATTTTCACATAGACATAGCTTAGGGTTTCGCAAACATAGCGAAATCTTCGCTATGTCTAATTTTCGCTATGCCCCACAATTTGACCTCCATTTCTTTAAGTTTCGCTCATAACTTTTTCATCCGAACCTCGCTTTAGCGGTCTTGGTACCGTTGGAAAGCTTAGAGAGTATAGAATCCAAATATGGCCAGAAACAACATTTTTGAGATTATTATGAATGTGTAATTTTCAAAATGCTCCAACTGGTCACTTTTTTCCACTTTTTTCCTCTCTTTTCTTCTCCTAACTTGTTTATTTGAAGCCTAAACTGAGTGAATAAGGTATCGATGGAAAGCTTGTGAAGTCTCCTATCCAGCAATGATCACATCTCATCAAGGAGGTAACACTTCCTTCTAATTTTCCAATCCGAGCCCCATTTCTGATTGACCGAGATGTTTGGGTCGGGGGAGAGTTATCGAAGGAAGTGGCTTTTATTTATTCTTTGTGTATTTTATTTTGTGCAAAGCCCATTTTGTGATGTTCAAGGTTTGTCGGGTTCCTTTCTATAAAGCCGTTTATACCATACAACTCTTACTTTTTCAAAATTCGACCCATTTTGCAAATCTAAAATTTTTTGCGGTTTGCCTAACCTACAAAGCTGGAAAATTTAAACTTTGTCCACCTTATTGATGCTAGATTGGTTCCATGCTCGTCAGAAAGGGAATGATTAGTTGAATTCTTATTGATTTCGACCTTTTCTTCCACCTTAAATTTAACCACACACCGAGCACACATTAGGTTTCAATGATAGGCTGAAATCAAGAACTCTTTACTTGCATAACCGCAATTTCTGCTTCGTTGACCGCCTTTAATAGGTTAAGGACCCCTGTGAATAGAAGGCCAATGTGTCTTCCAAAAGAAAAAGAAAAAGAAAGAGAAAAAGAAGAAAAATTGCAACGCTTTACCTTGAAACCCGAGCACGGTCCGAGGGGTATATGGCAAAAGCCTTTAAAGCCCGGTGCTCTAAACCTTCATTGGTTGGGAGTCGCCGACTTAGTGTTCGCTACATGGGTGGATGGGTGGAGTTTAAAGTGTTGTAGGTGTTGGGAGCCCTCGAATCATTCAAAGTCCAGTGGTGAAACCCGAAGAGTTTGTGGTCGAAAGATCCTTATGACTTGGTGCCCTAAGCCTTAATTGCCGGGAGTCATCGGCAGATCTCAAGCATGGACTTTGGTGAAGTCGATTCCTCAGCATTTCACCCTACAACACAAAAAGAATTGTGGAATAAGAGGTGGGTCCTGATCTATTTAGGTTGGTTAGCATGCTAGGTTGTACGTAGCTAAGTTGGGGAGGCAGCTTTGAATGTAAATTTTATTGTTGAGAGCTAATAAAATAAACACTTAGATTTTGGTGGAAGTTTCTGGTTAATTCACCAAGAAGGAGGCTCATTTAATACTCAATTTTGTATGGCATTCATTCTCTCATGATAGTTATTGGACACGGCTTTGATGATTCTTTCTTAGGGTTAAGCATTACTCATTCAAGGTAACCTTTTGAACTGCAACCTTTTGTAACATAATTTTGTTATCGTTATGGTGCTCTTTTTTCTTTCTTTTTCTTTTTTCTCTTTCATTGCTAAGGGACTAGCAATGTGTAGGTTGGGGGTGTGATTAGTGCCCAAAAGTGCTATTTTGAAACCCTATTTATTATAGGTTTTGAATGCTTTCTTTTGTATACTAATCATTCTAATTAACCCGACGGTACATTGTTGTCCCTACTATTTTATCGACGCATTTTCAGGGCAAATTTTGCAGTTTTTGCTAGCTAATTATGCCAAAATTGTTGAGTCGATCCAAGCACGAAGAATTCGAGTCAAACTCAAAGATTACGCATCGTAGACTAGAAGGAAAGAAGAGAAGAAAATAGTTGAAGGGAAATTAGAGCGCCTACAAATTAAGCCTCGTGGCACTATTACCCATCCTCGCACCGCCACCGCTCGTGATTTGGACTTCCCTCGTCTCGCTTTTGCCTTTTGTTCCCTTTTATTTTCTTTCCAAATTTGTCCTTTGTATTAGCTTTTAGCTTTGGTTATTTTTGTAATTTGTAAAGTGGTTTGGCTATATGTCCCCAAGACATGTACTCGGTTGAGGAGGTTAACTTAATAAAATTTCTTGTAGTGGCAAAAAGCTTTTAAATTTGCTTTTTTCTCCGCTTTTCCCGCTTCTCCTTTCTCCCATTTTCTTCCCCCTTTCTCTCACTTTCTCGATCACTAAACATCCTCCGAGGATGACAACTGGAGGATGAGAGGCTGGAAGCCATTTTTCCTTGGAGTGGACGGCCAGCAGGTGGGGAATCGAAGGCAACTGAGGGTTTTTTTTTCATGTTCTAACGGAAGTATTTTCTACCATTTATGGTTTGAGTCGAACGTAGGCTTTAATCCCTTCCGTTGCTTTGAATGATCAAGATTTGATAAGCTTTGGGTTCCTTGGATGCTTATCGTTAGATCCATGGACACCCGCTCGTTATATCATCTTATGGGTTATTAAAAGCATTCAAGGATATTTTTATTTTCCCCAAATTTTAGTTCGACCCTTCTGGCTCATCAGAACGGTCAAGACTTGGTAAGTTTTAGGTTCATTGTATACTTATTGTTAGATACAAAGGATATTCATTAGCTATCATTTATTAGCTGTTGGAAAGTGAATCAAGGTGATGTTATTCACTGTCCGTGACCATCAATGGGAGGAAAATACCAATTTTTCAAAGATAGTTATTTAGTGGTCAAGCATAGCTAAATGAAGAACCTGGGTTGAAAATGATCGTATGTCATTCTCCCCAACGCGAGGAAAGACCCCGAGAACTCACGGCCCTGTAATCCTAGCTTCTCAATGACCTAACACCGCAAAGGAATTCTATTTACAATTTTTCTTTACGGTTTTATTTTAATCCGCAAATCACCAACTCCCTGCTTTTTACCAAACCTTAAAAATCCAAACAAAAATCTCACCATTTTTACTTCACTCAAATCATTTGTACGAAGAAACCCATCCCCGTAGTTCGACCCTAGACACTTCATATCGCAAGAGTTTGACTACCAAGTAGTGGTGAGTGGAAACATAGATACAAATTTTGTTGATGCCGGATCACCCTACTGTGGCACGAATCAAAATGTAATCCATCAATGACAATTTTTATCACACATGGGCATCGCATTGTGTGGTGGAAGTCAGTAAAGACTCGGGTATGGGAGTCGATAAAGACTCGGGTATGGGAGTCGATAAAGACTCGGGCATCGTGCATGAGTGACTCTCATCTCATTTCATGGCATAACATGTAGAATTCCAACCTAGGATTACATATTCCTGTTTGGTATTGTGATGTGAATGTGATTGTTAAGGTGAACGTTGCATGTGCACTTAGGTGGGGAGTAGCTTCTGTAGGAATTACTCTACTGGGCGTGGCTCACCCTATATGGGATAACATTTCGTGCGGGACGTGAAATTTGCCGTTGAAGGTTCTCATCCCGAGTCGCGAGGAGCGAAGAAAGCCATTTGTGGTTTTGTAATCATTTTTGTAAAATGTTTGAAATAAATTCATTTTGACATGTACTAATGTATTAATGAGTGAAATTGAACTCATATGTAATTTTTATGTAAAAGGGTTGTAATTTTTACTCATAAATAGACCCGGAGCGGTCATTGTGTTATATTAGGCCCCAGATGGATCATATGATTGTATAATGTACAGGTTAGGAACTGGATAAAGCTCCCCGCATGCTGAGATCTATGTCCGATTTTTTGTTAAATTCATGGATCCCTAAAATGGGAGACACGATGAGGACCCAAGTTACCGATAATTTACGTGCTCTTCCATGGCTGATGGGTGATCAACGAACCCCCGGATTTTGGGACTTCACAACTTGCACGTAGTTCAGGTATGCGATTACCTAAGGCTTGACGTGGTGGCCGTCTAGGACCATTGAATTCACAGCATTTAATGATCGGGTGCTTAATATGCTACATGATTGTGTGATGTGTGATGTGTGTTGTGTGAAAGATATACATCGTTAAGTGTATATGGAAAACGAGGAATATTAGGGTTTTTTTTTTTTTTTGGGTAGGCAAGAAGCAAATATTATAAGCAAAACAGGGCAAGCCCCAAAGGTATACAGGTTGTATACAAGAAAAGCAAAAATTCTACCTACCACCCACAAACTTGGGAAAACTACAGGATGCACATTAATCAATTTACAAGCGGGTACTCCCCCTCATTCAAGTGGCCAGCCCAAGATGTGATAGAGGAGATGAAGGAGTGTTTAATCCTATGTGAGGAGAAGTTTAAATTGTCAAACGTCACTCTATTTCTTTCCTTCCACAATGCTTCCAAAGGATGCCAGGATGAGCTGCTCTTCCACAACTTCTACGCCTTCTTTCTTATAGGAAAAGTCGACCATCCCATCATTAAGTCCCTAATCCGCAGTGGGCAAACCCATTCCATTCCTGACAAAGCAATGAGGGGAAGCCTGCATCTCCAACCAGGCGTTAAATAGTGACCTAAATTTTCCTCCTCTTGCACATCGGGCATCTGTTTGCAAGCTGAAAACCTCTTCTCTTTTGGTCCCCAGTCAGCACCTTTCCCCACCAAACCTCCCAAGTGAACACGCCATTTTAGGAGGGACCCGACTGTTCCAAATGAGGCCTACCGGGTAATTATCAATGTCATTTCCAGTATATAATTTGCCTCGATCAGATACTGGCCTTTCTTATTGACATTCCATAAGATTTTTTTCTCCACCCTTTTCCTCACACTGCTGCCACTAATAGAGCTGATTAGCCTTTGAGCTTCATCCAGCTCCTAGTCATTAAACGGTCTGAAGAACCTTAAATTCCACCCACCTTCACCCCTTAAAGACTCCCACACTTCCCCTATCATTTTTCCTTTTGATGCAGTAATTGCATAAAGGTCTGGGAATAGGTTGCAAGAGCGAATTTCCCATTCCATTTCTATCTTCCCAAAATCTTATTCATACCCCATTTCCCAAAGACAATCCTGCGCCATGTTTCAATTACTGCCTTCTTTCCTCGTCCTTCTAGAGACCCACCCCCAAAACTCCCTTTGGATCCTCAAACCAATTCCCAACTTCTGTAACATACTTTAGCTTGATCGCTTCCACTCTGGATTATCTTCTCGTGGCGCCCCAATTCCATTTACCAAGCAAAGGATTTGTTCAGATTTTCCAGCCTTCTTACTACTCAAATTTCACCACTTCTTTTGCTTTTGCAAACCATGCCCCAATTCACTAAATGAATCTTCCTGTCTAGGTTTCCCCCACCCTAAAGGAAGTTCCTTTGGATTTTTTCCAACCTTAACTTTACCCTTGTAGGCATTCTGTATAACGACATTGTATAGATGGGCAGATTAGAGAGTGTGCTCTTAATCAAAGCTCGGGCCTCCCCCTTTTGATATGTACTGCCTTTTCCAAAGCGCCAACTTTTTCTCGAATCTTCCTTCAATCTCTATCCCACACTCAATTGATTTACGCTCATACCAAGGGGAAGGCCTGGCAAGTGGTAAAGTGTCTCTTCCTGCACCTCTAATTCAAGAAATCAAATCTTCTAGGTTTCACCATCCCTACCATGTGATCGAGCTCTTTTCCGATTTATTTTCGTGACCGAAAATGGCTTCAAACCATAGCAAAGGGTCTCAAATCTTAGATAAGCTCACTGCTCTCTAGTGTCATTGAAAAAGACTAAAGTGTAGTCTGTAAACAACAAGTGTGTGATCTGCTCCTCTTCTCCTTGCCTATTCGCAATATTGAAACTACCAGAACCCTCGAGGCAACCTTATCTACTAGGTCGAGAATACTCCATTCCTATGACAAAAGATACGGAGAGAGGGGGTCTCCTCGCCAACCCCCAGTGCTATTAAAAACCTTCGTGGTCGCATTGATTAAAACTCGAAAAAGATGTTGTAGTTATGCATCGCTTGATCCATCTGGATCCACTTTGTTCCAAACTCCATCTTTTTGCATCACCTTGAAATGTCCAGCCGATCCATCGTGCTCTTTCTGACTGATCCAATCACACACTTCCTTCAAGATCATATCAATGACTTCTGTCACATCATCACTGATGATCCATCCTTCCTTCCAAACTATCCGGTCATTATCAACTGAAAAACAATCCTTAGTCTCAAGAAGGCGACCTTAGCTATGTTGTACAAACTTCCCACCAAACCGACAGCCTAAAGTCCTGAAATCCTTGTGATAATTCTACATTTTTTGCTGTATTAGGGCCAGTTGGGGAGCCAAATTCTGCATTATGCTATATTAGGGGCCGTTGGGGAGCCAAATTCCCGCATTTGATGTATTAGGCTGTTTAGGAGCCAAATTCTCGCATTTTATAGCTCCTCAGTGTGGGTTGCTTGGGTTGAAAAATCAGCTCTATGACTCCTTAGAGCCGTTGATCTAAAAATCTTGTTAATGGCCCTGTGGGCTGCTCGATTGATAATAACCTCGATATGACAAAATTACAAAAATACCCCTATACCCAAAATATAGCGTGATGGGAACGACTCCACTCCACTTAGGCATTTGCCCAGCCCTTCTAGCCTCAATACAACAATAACGGCCTGACCCAACCATGTACATATTGTTCGCTTTGAGACTAAGGGGCCCTCACGAAAAAATTTAAATCCAAGAGGGATGGGGCGAGGAATCTAATCCGACCAAAATCAGACCCATTGCCATCCCTAACTATTAGATATGTTTGCAAAAATCATCCCAATGTATGTATCTAAGAAGGACATAAACATGAGTGATAACATAAACAATAGGAGAAAAACAAACAAAATTAAAAATTAAAGAATGCCAACTCACTGTGTATCAGAGACAGAGAAGCTTTCCTTGAATACAATAATGGGGAGCATCTCTCACTTCTTTCTTCAAGCCCAATTTAGATACATGAATCATTGACAAAACAAAGATATAAATGAATGTGAATAGATAAATGAACTGTTTGGTTGCTGAGAAAATATAAGGGAAGAAAATGGAAAATGTATGTTAGTGTTGTTTTTGTTTCCACACTGCATTTGGCTCCATTGCATAGAGCTTATTAGGGTATGTTTGGTTCAACCTTTGAAATGCATTTTCTGAATTATGAATCTCAAAAAGGAAAAAAAAATCTCAAAAAGTGGGACATCAGAAGAAATTTAAAAAATATATATATATATATATATATATATATATATATATATATATATATATATATATATATATATATATATATATATATATATATATCTATTCTTCTCAGAAAGTTCTCAATGAAAATGAAAATATAAAAACTTTGATGTTTCCAGAAAAGGCAAAGAAAATTCGTCTGAAGATCACACCTCGGTCAATGTCTTGTGATAATTTTCATTTCTCCCACACCCTTCGCTTTAGAAAATACCAAACAAGCCTTCACTCAAAAGTTTTCTCGCCAGCCAAACGTAAAAATTAAGTACCAAGCAAATATTGCATCCGGCCCAAGTTCACACATAAAATCTAGTCCCAATGCTCAAACTCCTCACATTTACTCAAATTTTCTCAGCAACCAAACAAGGGGAAAAAAGTAAAAAAAAAAGGAGTACCAAACGGCAAAAAAACCTAGGGTTCAAAATTCAGAATTGAAAGTCCCATACTTGTGCTTGAATTCTCTCAGCAGCATGCATTTCCCATAGTTCCCAAACAACAACAAAATTCAAGATCCAAAACTTTATTCTCTTTCATTTCTCACCACCAAACGCATGTGGAAACCCACACATCGTAGAAGATCGAAGAGGGGGAAAAAACCTAACAACCCTTTTTTCTTCTAGTTCCCAAACAACGAACCCCACATTCAAACCTCAAGATCTCTCCATATTCCTCACATTTTTCTCAATTAACCAAACAGATAAAAAAGCCCCAAATTGTAAAAACAACAAAAAAAGGAAAACATACCCTGTAAGTGTGATTGGCATCAAGCCGTGCATAGAAGATCGCATCTGCGAAGCCCAATCGACCCTCCGACGGCGAAGATAGAAGAGGTAGAACAACAAAAGGAGAGTGAAGGTGAAGAAGATCGGAATAGAGAAGATGAAGGCCTGGTAAAGCTTTCCGGAAGAAATAATTTTCTTTGTTGAAGTTGTTTTAGAGAAATCAAATATATTAATAATTTATCTAGTGTTTTTCTTTTTTATCCTCGTTTTCCTCTAGCAATGTAAGTGATTTTTTTAGTAATTATTAATATGAAATCACTCATTTCAATCTATTTTTTTCATTTTTTTTGTCAATAAAATGGTTCTTTTATAAAGATTTAAGTCTTATTTTTTTTTTTTGTCGTACCGTCTTATTATGACGTTTGATCTATGGTTGTCTTATTATAGTGTTTGATTTGTCATCATTTTATTAGAGCGTTTATTTTATAGTCAACTTGTTATAATATAGTTTTTTTCATGGTCTTGTTACAACATTTTATTTATGTAAGGACATATAAACAGATAAAACAAATGCGATTAATGGAATATATCAATTATGAAAGCCAATATGTTAAAGAACGGGTCATAAATATTATAGTCACTATATTATCAAATTGATAGGTTTTATATCGATTTATAATATTATTAATCTGGATATTATTTCACCTTTTATGTTTTTTAACAATTTATGTTTTATATCAAAATTATTTTTCATTTAAAAATATATATATCAAAATATTCTCTAAAATATCTAAAATATATTTATTTTTAAAATAATCTTGTAATTAATAAAATCAATTTGACTAATTTAATATCTTAATTATTTTATTCATGAAATCTGACTTTAGTAGGAACCCGAATTCATGAATTTTATTATTTTATAAAAATTACAAAAACATGTGAGATAAGGTTAATCATGTACCAATATTTTTATATTTCTTATTTTTCTTTAATAGTGGAAATGACATTGCCATTTTTGGCAGGATATAGATATATTAATTATACCTTGGCAAATGTCGATGCTATCTGGCTTGAGTTTAACATAATCTACATGGGCATCAAAATTAGTCTTTCTTCACAAAACGATTAAAAAAATGCGTGAAATATATAATAAATAATTTTTACACTAAAAGAATTTGATAGTTTACGTAATGAATTTACCTAATATTGCAATTTTATAGGTAAAAATAGAGGTTTACCGACAAATTACCTACAAAATTTAGGGAAATATGTTTTCAACAATTTACCTATAAAATGCCTACTAATATTTACTTACAAAACTATTTAGTCAATAAATATGGAGCCAATTTTTTGCGTAAGATATTTATGACAACTTATCTACAATTTACTTACTAATATTTACCTACAAAACTATTTAGTCGATAAATATAGCACCAATTTTTGGTGCAAGATATTAGCGATAATGTACCTATAATTTACCTACAATATTTATGATTTCATGATTACCTATAGAATTATTGTATGTAAATTGAGAAATATTTTTTTTATTTCTCATTTTTTTACCTATTATCGTGTTTTGTAGGTGAATATACATATTTTTAAATTATTTTTGTTAAGTAATTACCTACTAAAATTTTTGTAATTAAAATGGAATATTTAAAGAACACAATAATAAAATAATTTTTATAAATAATTTTTTATTTACTCACATTATTCTGTAAATAAACAAATTTAAAATTAATTAATTATTTTAGTAAAATATTCAAACTCATTTGATATATTTTTACACATCATATAAAATTCATATAATTTAAAAATCATTAAATTTTATTAATCGTAGTCTTAAAAAACTCATTTTATATATATATATATATATATATATATATATAGAGCAGATATATATATATATATATATATATATATATATTGGGTTGCTTGTATAGGAAATTATATTCCCTATGAGAAAAAAATGTATTTTATGACGTTTAATTCCTTATGACTTAAAAAAAGAGTCAAGGAATTATTTCAACTTAATACTTTATGTTTAATGATATTTTTTAAGTTACCAATTTTAGAAGCATCATTGTATGAAATAGATAAAACTAATATAAGGAAAAATAATTTATTTTATTTTAGTATCATATTAAATAATCATTAAACTAATTAGTTTTTAAATATAAAAACTCGTATACTTTTTTGGAGAAAAATAAAAAATACATACTTATTATAAAAAGAATTACATACTTATAAATTTAATTTGAAGGTATATCTAATTGATTAATTAAAGATTTTATATTTGTGAAACTTGAATATGTATAAATAATTTTTAAAATTAAAATTATTTATTTTAACAGGTAAATCAGGACCTTGAAACTAAAGGCGGCAATTTGAGTCATTTTAGAGGGGTTTTCATGATATTTCATATGTCTTAAATTCTCGTATCGAAACAACTTCTCATTCTTCCCTTTTTTTCTTTCGTCAGATCGCTATTTTCTTGGGAAAAAATGGGAAAAGGTCTATGTCTCTACACCGATTAATTCCAAGAAGAAGGTCAGAGAGGATTCATCTATTGCTTCATTTCGCATATTGTTTTAATATTTTGTATCTCTATTTGCCGGTTCGTTTGTTCGATAAAAACAATGGAAATGTCCGTAGCTCGATTTTATTTTTTGAATGCCACCCGAACAGAAATTTTCTCCGCTTTCCTCGTATTTTATTTTTATTTTTCCTCTTTCGACATGTCACATTGAGAGTTATTGTCTTCTATTTGGTACATATATTAATCGCATATATATTAAAAATGTTTAGTGCAGCTTTGGGTTTTGTTTTAGTTGGCATGCTATTAATCATATATGCCACTCGGTGCGTTATGACGAAAAGGGCCGTATTTAGCATGATCACTGCTTTCCACTTAGCATTAGTCATGCAAAGGCTTGTTTATTAGTTTTCTCAGACAAATAAGTACAATTTAGAACATTATTATGTTGTTGAAAGTATTGTGGAACATTATGAATATTCTTTTCTATGGAAGTGTTTGATTAGTAACTTTAACCACAAGGCCACCATTGTACATAGGTGAAGAGCTTTCTTCACTAGAGGGCTTCTCTGAGTGGGTGGCCTCAAATTGAGGGGTTGGTGAGGTTTTTGTTTTGCTTGTCCTTTTCTTTTTGGTTGCCTATATACTTCCGGTATACTTTGTAGTTCTGTTTGCCTTGCTTATCTATCAAAAAAAAAAAAAAAATAGAAATAGAAAAACTGCAAGGCTACCATTGTTCATTAAGGCAAGGTGTCTGATACAACAACCTTCAATCAGACACCAAACTGCAGTCCGAGATTCACTGCAGAGTGTTCTTTCGGGTTCTTTCCATCATTCTTCTGCTATTAACATAATTATCATAAGAAATCAGACAAACTTTGAAGGTGCCAAAATTTACTAATTTCTAAAAAACACAACACATGATTCTTAGAATATAATCATTGAAGCTGAAATTTCTGCAGCTAGTTTTCTTGTTTTCATTGTCAACACTTAGTAATCGCGAGGATGCGCTAGCGCATATCTAGACTGCATATGTCAGGGGAACCCTTTGCTATTTTATTAGCTGCCTTTCCATAGTGAGATTATTATTGATGTGCTTGCAATTTGATTTTAACATATTTATGATTCAGGATGGCCCTGAGATATCAGGCAAAGGAGATTTGATAATAGACCTTAATGATGGACTGGTCAAGCAATGGCCTAATTGCATGTCTGGTAGTGAATTGATAAAATCAAGGGAAAATCATCTTCAGAGTCACATTCAACATCGATTAACTAAGCTTCAAGGTTATTATTAAGTATCAACTCTATAATGTTTGGGAATTTTGTTTCTGCTCTTATATGAATGATGAAAACTTCTTGTTGGTGATTATGATGATAATTGGCTTCAAAATTTCTGCCTTAATTTTTCGAAAGTATGTTCTCGACTCCAAAGTGGAAACTATAAATATTACCATATCTATTACTACCATATCCATTATATTACCATACCTGCTCTGCCATATCCTCCACTTCATATTAATCATAGCTTTGGTGTTTCTTTGTTTTCTTTGATTAACTGAATCTGATATGCTATTACTCTAAAAATTTGTCATTCTTTTTGTCCTTTTGGTGTTATTTTTATAAAATATTTACTACTCAGCTTATGTAAATAAAGCCTCCTTAAGGACTATGATGCGGATAAAGGAGGTGGTGGTGCAGTTATTTTGTCCAAAATGCAATGCCTACTGCAAAATGTATGGTCGATTGTTATATAAGTGTTGGGATCTCAATAAACCTCATTGATTATCACAATTGATTTTCTGTGGATTCAGATCTAATTGATATTTGAGTTCAATGACTTAAAGAGAGTAAAAGAAGATTCTAAGACTATTTTGATTTCTAGCTTCTCTATGTTTTATGGCTTTAAAGTATTGCTTTAGAACTTGGTTCAACCAAAAAACCAAAAGAATTATTGTTTTAAGACTTGAATTAGGTACAATTTAAAAATCTTGGAACTCAAACAGGGCGGCCTATGAATTACGGTACAATTTAAAAATCTTGGACAACCAAATCACATGGTTTACTTGTGACTTGGCCTCAGGCCAAATTTTTATTATTCTACTCAAGCTGTACCTGTAAAACCCCAACCTTATTGAATGTTATAATGGTAGTTGTTGAACTTATTAGAGGTCTAATGATAGAAGCGAGGGAAGATTAGAATTGAGAACGCTCCGGACGTCATTTGGGCATAAAGTGAAATTTTTCGAAAATTTTCAACGGATGCCTAAGGAATAGTAATTCTTCTTATTATATCCGGATGGAAGGGTTTGCAGAGGAATTTTTAAGAAATTTCAGTTCCTACGACTTTGAACTGATATTTAGAAGAGAATTGGAGATTTAAGTGAATAGTGATTTCCGGATTGAAATTCGGAGCCTCGCACGAAATTTCAAAATCAACGAAAAATACGAAAATGTCCGGAAATAATCATAGAGTCTAACGAAACTGAAACGGAGTCCGTTTGGATAGTTTTCAGGCGATCCGAACGTAAGTCGGATAATAATACGCTATTGTCCGGATTTACGATTTTAATGATTTTAAATCCGATTTCTGCGACTTTGCAGCCTGAATCCAATGTGAAGGATTTAATTTGAATATTTCAGGTCAATTTGAAGTTTAGATCTACCATAGAAATATTTTTGACGTTTAATTGGTATAAAGCGCCTGCGAAATGAATAAAATCTGATAAAATGGAAATATTTAAGAGCCACAATCAAAACATTTCTTTAATGGCTAAGTTAGGTTTGTGACTCATTAGAATGGACCAATGAGATTCATGGCTCAATGCAATTTTGGCAAAGTGTAGGTTAAAAGGCTAAGTTCAAGGACTTAATTAAAAATTTTGGCAAGTGTGAGGGTCAAAGTCTAAATTCAAAAAGTTGAACTTTGCTCAAATAGAGGAGGGCTCGGCCATGAGAGAAAAGAGAGAAGAAAAGAGAGAAAGAAAGGAAGAAAAGAGAAAGAAGGAGAAAACCGGAGGCTAAGGTGGAGCAAAGGCAAGATGTGATTTTTTTCTTCTCTTTCTGAAGTTCTTCAAGTGATTTCAAGTGGTAGCAAGGAGAGAAAGCTATGAAACCCAAGAAACAAGTAAGTTTCTAATGGTGGGAAAGCTGATTTTAATGTTTTTCATGCCTAAATGCTTTGATTTTCTTTGGTATGGAGGCTAGAATTGGGGTATTTAAGGTTGAATCATGATGATTTTGATAGAAATTGAGAAAGAAATGGATTAGGTTAGGGTTTGAAAATCAAGTGAGTGAATTGTTAGGCTTGATGTTGAATTTTGTATGATATGTTGAAATTGGTTAGGATTTATGAAATTGAGGTATAAGGCATTGATGTGAGTGATTAGAGTGAAGAAAATGGAAGAACAAAAATGGAATATGGTTTGTGCATAATTCGCCAAATGGAAATGAGAGGGTCAGTAATTTGGTAATTTCCATGTGTTTTAGGGTGAATCTTAACTCTAGAAATGCATTGGAAATGGTTAGAAAAGAAAAGGATTTGAATTGAGGGCATTAAGATCATGTTGTAAAGTAAAGGGAATGCTGTCAAAATTTCTGTAAAATCCCTGTTTTGTTTTGGCTATAGATTAAGTTAGGATCATCCAAATGAATTGATTTCAATTGGTAAAGAACCATAATAGATAGGGCTACAAATGTATAGAAGGGACCAAGAGCAAATTGTAGCTTCCAAGCGCTCCAAATACGGACTGAAAGGTGAGCTCAGCTCACTGATTTTGCTCTGTTTTGGGTATGGTTGTAGTGTTTTGGCCATAAGTGGAGTTTCACTCATCCAAATTGAGTGATTCAAAATTCTGGGTATAATAGACTTCTAGGGGAAAACGTTATCTGAAGGAAGTGCATGCAAATTGTAACCCAAAAGTGCCCAGAAAATTTGTCAAAGTGGAGCTATGTGCAGATTCTGTTATGCCAAATTGAGTCATCTAGATGTAAAATACAATAACTTGAGTTTTGGTGATCCAAATTGGAGAAGAAACCTTATAACCATAGCTTCAAATGAGTGAAGAAACAATTTCCAATTTATGGAGTTAAGACCCCAGAAATCATGATAATGAGGTGATTCTGAGTTAACCAAATTGACATCAAAAACATGTTGTAACTTGTGTTATGTGGTTGAGGGCCTTAGAGAAGGAATTTTAAATTGAAAATTTAAAGAGATGTCATTGGATATATAAAGGACTGATCTGTAGAGTTTCATAATTTTTGAAAACCATTTGAATAATTTTTGAGTCATAAAGTCTATAAAGTATTGTTAGAAAAAGGTTGGCCAAAATGAGTGGTTTTTTTTTTTAGTGCTCAAGGGTAATTTGTTCATTTGGTTTTAAATGAATGTGTATGGTGGATTAAAATGGAAGTTATGATTAATGTGTAGTTGTGGTTTTCTTGAAAAAGGTGAAAAAGACTATCGGACGGGAAACGGGAATTCGACGAGAAGCAAGTGGAACAGCGCAAGTGAATGCTGAGTGTAAAACTGATTTTTGAAAATTGAGTTTTAAAAGTGAAAGATTTTTTAATGTTAAAATGAAAAGCTTAATGTAAATGTTTATATATGTATATTAAATATGTATGCATATGTTACATTATGAAAGTTTTTAAAATGTAAAGAATGCATATGTGTTTTAATGATAAAGTAAAGGATTTAAATGGATTTATAAATGTATTTTGAAGAAATGTTTTACTGATGGTTACCCTAACCCTATATGATTGTTATGACTGATATCAGCTGAGGTACCTTAAGCGTGTAAGGATTTAGAGGGAAACATAATTAGGTTACTAACAGAGGGAAGGAAATAGATTTTTAGCGTAATATCCTTTACATCGATATGCTATGACTGAACTCCTATGCAAGGCGTGAGTTTCTCCGTAGTGCAGTGGTTACGCGACCGAATGTGACTGCCCTCACCGTCGCATTCGAAACTCGTTCTCGTGTGTTGTAACTCGGGTTCCATCGTAAAGAAAGAAAGAAAGAAAGAAAGAAAGAAAGAAAGTTTAAGGCATAAATGGATTTCAATTGATTGTTTTAAGGAAAGTTTCTATATCCGCTGAGTGCCGAGGTCCCTCGAGTTCATGAGGTTAACCGGTCTGGGATCCTTCAACGTATCGAGCCACTCGCTTTTGAAAATGTTATAAAGATTTGAAAATCTTTTATTTTCATATGATTGTTTTAATGTTTTATTTAAAAATTGCATAAATTACTATGTGGGATTTAAAAATCATATATGCATTACATGACATATTAAATTTTTGAATTCACAGAAAATGCGTCGTCGAGGCCGACCCGCCACCAGGAGGCAGATGTAGCACCAGAGGTCATGACAGGTGCTATCCAAGTTTTTGATAGGGATGCTTATGTCTTGATAGATCCGGGTGCTACTCACTGCTTATTTCTCGCAAATTATTTATTAAGTGACATGTAGATACAACCTATGATTATAAGATGGTAAATTTCCCTCTCACAGATATTTACTATATCGAGTAGAGTATGGCTATGGTTGTAGAGTGATTATTGAGGGCTGAGTTTAGGGCTAATGGTATTGTTGGACATCCAGACTCATGTGATCTTAGGATGGACTGGTTGTCTCGACATCACTCCACCACGGATTGCTTCAGAAAGAAGTTGTTCGTAAGTAGACGGGGAACTCGTAGATTACTTTTTTGTGGGGTAAGGAAGATATTGTCCTCGAGTATGATGTCTGTAATGATGGCTGGGAAGATGCTCCTAAAGTCATATCCGAGGTATCTAGCCTATGTAGTTGAGGTGAGAAAGGATGATGTGAGACTGGAAGACATTCCGATAGTCAGAAAATTTCCGGATGTGTTTCCAGATGATCTTCCAGGATTACCCCGTGATAAGAGAGATTGATTTCGGGACGAGTTAGCCCTCGACGTAAACCGATTGAGCGCCCACAGATGACCCCTGTAGAATTGAAAGAACTGGCGCGCATGGAAGTAATATCGGGCCAAGGGGTTCGCTTCGGGACTTAAAGCATGTCTCCTCGGGGAGCACCGGTTCATTTGTGAAGAAAAGGACTAAGCATGCTATTATGTATTGGATTATAGAGGAGTTGAATATGTAAATTAATACGAATCGTATCCTTCCTGAGGATTGATGACCCTTGATCGCCATATGAGCTAAGGTATTCTCCAAGATTGATTTTGAGGTCGCTATCATCGCCTTGAGAGTTCATGATAAGGATGTTCTCAAGATGCATTCAGAATACGACATAATGGGCATTTGGAATTTCTAGTCATGCCATTTGGATCTACGGGACGCCCCAGTAAATCGCTTATGGATCTCATGAATGTGATTTTCAGGCCTTACTTAGATCGCTTGTTATCGTGGTTTATTGACTATATATTGATATATTCTGGCGGTGAAAGAACATGCAGCAGCACTTTGAGGATAGTTCAAGAACATTGCGGAACATCGGGTTATATGCCAAACTCGCAAGTGTCGGGCGTCTCGACGTTGTCGCTTTGGGACACATAGCTTCGGCAGAGGGGGTCTCAGTTGGATCCAGAAGGTCGGTTATCGACCGAAACCTCCTGCCAGCAGCTGCGTAGATAAGGAGTTTTCTGTGTTCGCAGGTATTACCGTAGTTCGCTGGAGGATTTTCGAAGATAGCTTTAATTCCCTTTGACTAGATTGACAAGGAAAGAGGAAACCGCTTTTTATGTGGTCAGAGGCTTGTCACAGAGTTTTGATGAAACTGCAAGGGAGATTGACCTTCGGGCCCCAAGATTTACACTCCATCGTATGTGATGGCTTATAAAGAGGTCAGATGCCTCTAAAAGTGTGGTCCTGGTTGTGGATAATGTGTAATGACAAGGTGATTGCATATGCTTTAGCAATTGAAGAAGAGCAGAATGCACTATCCTACACACGACTGAGCAGCAAAACATAGTATTTGCCTCATGATATGGAGGCATTACTTATATGGAGGCCCCGTAGGATTTTACTGATCATAAGAGCTTGCGTGATCTATTTTACGCATGAACTGAATATAGATAGAGGAGATGATTGAACTGATCAAGGATTATATATAAACAACAATATCATCCTTGAAAGCGAACGTGGTAGCATATGCTTCCAAGAGGAGACCCATGAGTTCCCTATCGCACTTCAGGGGCCGTGCATCTTCTCGACTCATAGAATTGAGGTCCTTGAGTGTGGGACTGAACTCGACATTCAAAGAGTACCGAAATATTTCATGTGCACGTCCCAGATGATAGGATGTGACGATTAGAGAGCTTCGTGATTCGTGATCCACGATAGTGAAATCGAGAGGTGAAGTAGTCCGCAACCAGGGGATTTGTCATCGAGAGAGTGACGGTACCGTGTGGTCACAGGACGGTTATGTGTACCGATAGGTGATGTGAGAGGAGAGATTGGCGGAGGAAGCCCATTCCTCTCGCTTTATGCTATGCATCCGGAAGCATGTAGCAGATGTATCACACCCTACCTAATACCACTGTGGAAGGGTACGGCAGGGATATTGCGCAGTTCGCCTTAGATGTCTCACATGTCGCCAGGAAAGCCGAATATCAGAAGTTCAGACCATTACAGTCACCACGATCCTCGCTGAATGGAGAGAATCTATGGATTTTGTGGTAAAGACTTCCACGTCACGGAGCACATACGATATGGTGATTGTGATGCATCGACGAAATCGTACCATTTCTCCTTTATCGAATAGTGATTCATTGGATAAGTTGGCCCAATTATACGTTAGAGAGATTTATCGACCGCATACGCCGTCTACTTACTTCCCGCATGTAGATCCGTGCTTGGCCCCACGGATTCGGCCTGGGCTTTACTGCACGTCCCGCACTAAACCCGCACTTCAAGACGGCTTCATCCACAGACGGATGGGCCAATCCGAGAGACTATACACTTTAGAGGATGCTTTAGGGCATGTTATGGAGTTTAGAGGAGTCGACACCCATCTACCCTTGATGGAGTTTGCATACAATAACAGCTTATCGGGCCAAGATGGAAAGCAATCTCCTTACGAGGCCTTTATGGATCAAAATGTCGCAACTCCTGGGCCTCGCTGGGACGAGGTAGGTGAAAGGAAATTAGTAGGTCCGGAAATTGTCCAAGTGACTTGTGATAAGATCAAAGTTATAAAGGATAGACTGAAAATTTCACAAGACCGATAGAAAAGTTATGCGAATAATCGCAGTAGGGACCTAGTGTTCGAGGTAGGGGATATGGTATTTTTGAGGATTTCCCCATGGAAGGGCATACTAAGATTTGGGAAACGTGGAAAGCTGAGTCCACGGTATATTGGACCATACAGGATTGTTGGTGAGGATTGTGTGCGATATCACTTGAGTTGCTATCTCGACCTCGATCGCATTCACGATGTTTTCCATAAGCTCTATGCTTCGTAAGTGCATATACTGCACTTCACATGTATCACAGAGCGTACAAAGGAAATACAGAGAATTTGACATGCCGAAGAGGAACCAAGATGTGATCCTAGACCTGCCGAGAGTGCTGTTCTCACGCGAACAAGACGGTTCCGATTAGTGAAGGTATCAGGAGAAGCCACATAAAGAGAGGAAGCTACAATGGAGCATGAGGAGCAAGATGAAGAGGCATTAACTCCCCATCTCTGACAGGTATTTAATGTTTTAATTTCTAGGACCCAAATTTTTATAAGGAGGGTGATTGTAAACCCCAACCTTATTGAATGCTACAATGGTAGTTGTTGAACTGAATAGAGGTCTAATGATAGCAAGGGTAGATTATAATTGAGAACGCCCACGTCATTCGGGGTTATGTGCGAAATTTTCTGGAAAATTTTCACCGATGCCTAAGGAATAGTAATTCTTCTTATTATATCCCGGGATGGGAGAGGTTTGCAGAGGAATTTTGGAGAAATTTCAGTTCCTATGACTTTGAACCGAGCATTAGAAGAGAATTGAGATTTAAGTGAATAGTGATTTCTGGATCGGGAATTAAGATGCGCTTAAAATTTTCGAAACACTTTAAAATACGAAATGTCCGAAATAATCATAGAGTCTAACGAAACTGAAACGGATGAAACTGAGTCCGCTTCTGGGATAGTTTTTCGTGCAATCCGAATCGTAAGCCTGATAATAATACGCTATTGTCCTGGATTTACGTTTAATGATTTTAAATCCGATTTCGTGATTTGTTCTGAATCCAACGCGCGATTTAATTAGAATATTTCATGGTCAATTTGAAGTTTAGACGACCATAGAATATTTTTGACGTTTAATTGGTATAAAGCAAATACAGGCGAAATGAAAATCTGATAAAATGGAGATATTTTCCTGAGAGCCAATCAAAACATTTCTTAATGGCTAAGTTAGGGTTTGTGACTCATTAGGAATGGACCAATGAGATCTCATGGGCTCAAATGCAATTTTGGCAAAGTGTAGGTTAAAAAGCTAAGTTCAAGGGATGAATTGTAAATTTTGGCAAGTGTGAGGGTCAAAGTCTAAATCGTGTTGAACTTGCTCAAATAGAGGAGGGCTCGCCATGAGAGAAAAGAGAGAGCAGTGGGAAGAAAAAGAGAAAGAAGGGAGAAAACCGTGGAGGCTAAGGTGGAGCAAAGGTAAGATGTGATTTGTTTTCTTCTTCAAGCTCTTCAAGTGATTTCCAAGTGGTAGCAAGAGAGAAAAGCCAAGGAAACCCAAGAAACAAGTAAGTTTCAATGGTGGGAAATGATTCTTTAATGTTTTTCATGCCTAATGCTTTTGATTTTCTTGTATGGATGTTAGATTGGGGTATTTAAGGTTGAACTCATGATGATTTTGATAGAAATTGAGAAAGAAATGGGATTAGGTTAGGTTTGAAAATCAAGTGAGTGAATGGTTAGGGTTTGATGTTGAATTTTGTATGATATGTTGTTCTGGTTAGGGATTTATGAAATTGAGGTGATAAGGCATTGGATTTGAGTGGATTAGAGTGAAGAAATGAAGAACAAAATTGAATATGGTTTGTGCATAATTCGGCCAAAATGGAAATGAGAGGGGTCAAGGGTAATCGGTAATTTCCATGTGTGTTTTAGGGTGAATCTTAACTCTAGAAATGGATTGAAATGTTAGAAAAGAAACATCGAATCTGAGGGCATTAAGATCATGTTGTAAAGTAAAGGGAATGCTGTCAAAATTTCTGTAAAACCCCTGTTTTGTTTTGGCTATAGATTAAGTTAGGATCATCCAAATGAA